>APFE031154715.1:0-19937 GCA_000404065.3 Pinus taeda
TATATAACAACCATAGGCTATACCAATTTTCCAATATTCCTCCTATGCTCAACGAAGGGTGAAACCCTTCAACACTATACACACACGCGCACACACATATATATATCAACTCAACCACACCACAGAGGTCATGGATACACATATCTAAACCTCCCAACGCAGTCCATTACTTTTTGGGGCCCATGTAATTGCATTATCATTGTTATTATTCCTTGTCTGATATGAATAGTCCCATTGTGCAAACTCACACAGTTCTGTTTGGATTTCAACACATAAGATTATGGACACTCCTTCCATTGTACAATATTAATAATATAGTATTGTGATGGTGTGCATCTGCAATACATGTGTTCTCATACTGAGAATAATCAAATCAATAACAATTTGTTAATATGAATTACAATATTTTACATGCTCCAAGCATAACATTAACTCAGTAATTGCATATACGATTTCCATTATGATATCCATTACACCTTTTCACATCCAATGTCATACTATCAATTCAATTAACTTAAGCATGAAATCTATTACACTTATTGCTAGAATATCGACATTCCAACCATGTAAGAAATGTGCTTCATACATTCAACTTGTATGCAATTAGCTTAGTATTGTAATCATTTAACGCATTGCACATATTAAACATGACATATACTTATCTTATATTATATTTGGCAACCGAGTCTAGGACTGCAACTCTCCATCCAACTTTAGGCAGTCTACAACCACATTTACTTGTAGTTGGCACCCCCAAACCAGATTCCAGTGCTTGAGGAGGAGTGCTTTCAGAGCAACAAATTGATGATATTCATTGAAACATGGTTTTCCAAGGTTGCACTACCTTCACCCACCAACTATTAAATTAATAAAATAATATAGTGGACCATTTCACTCGCATACAACCATCATCCACTCAAGAAATTAAATCAATATCATCATCTGAAACAACGTGTCTCAAGACTACATTGCCTTCATCCACTAGCTATACAACAACTTCACATAAGGCAAGGAGCTCTTCCTGTTATACAAAGTGAATTATAATACAACATCACATCATCTTCAGGGATTTAGACACAAAGAGTCTCAATTAAGATATGGAGAGAGAGATATATATAGTTAATGATAAGGAGGTTTTATAAGTTGTATTACCTATGAAGGAATTAGAGTGCACTTTCTAGCAGCTTCTTAGTGGCACTTCCACCTGTGTTCTCATCCCAACCTTGTGGAACTACCATCAAGCGTTATCATCCCACTAGCCCTATTTTCCTCCACCTCTCAAAAGTTTTTAACCAACACAATCTCCAATAGATTTATTAGCCCTAGAAGGCACAACTGCTGCTCAATGATTATCATCCAGCAAGTCTTTTGGGTTTCTCAGCTGGACTATCATCAGAGCTTCTCCTCTTCCTAAATTCTCTCGATCTCGATATCCTTCTCTACCCTCTTTATGTATAAACTTTATCCTCAAGAGCCTCTCGACCTCCCTTTTTCCTACTTCTTCAGATGATTCCGTCAATTCTCGGTCGTGAATCCCTAATCTCCCCTCCCGCCTACGCACTTGGACAAGATAATCTTTCGTCTTTTTCGAGGATCCATGCAACCCATCCTTCTTGGATAGTGCAACCATGCCTTTCCTTCATTTTCTTGTCTTTTATTGCTTGTGATTGTGCCCAAAATACACATGGGTTGTTGATTGTTTAGTACAGTTGATAAAAATACTTTATTTATGAACTATGGTAATTACTTGTGAATATATACTATAGTTTTTTTTTTTTTCATCAAGCAATCACACTTAACAAATAACCATGAAAAAAAAGTACATATCACAATATGTGTGAGAGAGAGATATCTGAGTGCAAAGTGTGTATATAAAATGAAAAAGTTCAAGTGTATTTTATACCCAAGTGACATGTCTCTTAAATTAAATCATGTCTCTTTGTAAATTAAATTCTAGTAAGTAAGCAAATTTACATTTTTACTCATATTTTTTAATGTGTTGAAGATCCAGTAAATAATGGCTCATAAGTATATTTGTAAATTAAATTCTAGTAAGTAAGCACATTTACATTTTTACTCATATTTTTTAATGTGTTGAAGATCCAGTAAATAATGGCTCATAATTATATTTATTTACATCTTGTTCATATTTCGTGTTTTATGCAAATACTTGCTTAAATTATGGTGGGTAGTAACTAATGGTAAATATGTAAATATGTTATTTACGTGAGTATGAGCAATTTTCAAGGATCTTAATTTTTGGTGGTTTTATTGATTTCTTTTCTTTTATTATTTTTTTTCTAATTCAAAATTTAATTTTCTTTCGTGTTTTTACATAGTATTATAAATACATCAAAGAATAGGAATATTGACCATAGCTACATTCTTCAACATAAGTTTGTCCTTTATTTTTTAGATAATTTATTACATAGTCAACTCATTTAAAACCACTCATCCAACCCAACCACTCATCCAACCCATCATTGATATTTAAAGTAACTAATTCCTCAATTTTTTAGATAATTTATTACATAGTCAACTTATTTAAAACCACTCATCCAACCCATCATTGATATTTAAATATTTAAAGTAACTGATTCTTCAAGCAATAAATCTGTGTCCCTTTCTCTCCACCATTTTAATTTATGGTCACACAATTTCAAAGAATTATTTTCAATATTTACAAGGGGAATTAACCTGTAAGAGATGTCAGAGTTGCCATTTCATCTCTCTTTATCCTGGTTTCTTCGTAGATTCATTATTCTCTAAAACTTGAAAATTTTATGTTATTGAGTTAGACCATTCTACTTCCTCCGAGGCTTCCTTAATTTTTAACCAAAGTTATCAAGTTAAATTACATGGCCTTTAAAATTTGTTTAGTTCCTTTGCGTTTAAAATGATATGGTGATTAAAAATCAATCCTAATTCCCGAAATAGCTTGATTTTTTGGTTATTCTCCATCATTGTTGATTAGTTCTTTGCAAACTCCATTGAATGGTTTTAGTTGATACTATGCATCTTCATATGTTTTTTTCTAAGAATTTGTACCAATTGAAAAATGATCTTAAATCTCCTTTTCTTGAGAGTGATTGGTGCATTGGTAGGGTGCCTTGAAGCCTCTTCTTAAATGTTTCTTGTATTAGCATTTGTTTTTTCTTTAACAAGATCAAAATATATGGCTATATCTTCTTGTTATACACTATACCCATAGTTTTCCTTTAATTCTAAATTTATTATCATGTAAAAATTTATCCCTAGTTAACAAAGTACCATTCACCATTTATTAATTCTTATTGTCACTATATATTAACATTCATTATTGTAAAACTTCTTAGTTTTTTTACTTCTCTTGTATGAGGATTTGAGATCAATTTTTCTTTTCACAGTCTCTCATTGGAACCTCTAAGTCTACCACTAATCCTTATGGTATGCTACTAGTCCTTAACTTTGATCCAACTGTCTAATATAAAAAATTTCTTGCAAGGTTGATGATGATTCCCAATATCTTCTCAAAAAGGTATCAACACTCCATTTTTCACTTCCTAAAATAAATGTTGTTGAACAAGATCCTTCTCTTTTCCTATGGTATTCCATAGATTTGAACATTTTAGATAGTGTTCTACCCTATGTGCATCTTTCCTTGCGAGAAACTCTTTGAATATATTTGTTTGATTAGTGTGGCTTGTATGTGCCTTCTATCCTAACAAAGCCTCAAAAACTTCTATTGCTAATTTTCCAAGATTTTATTTAAACACACTAATCTTATTATATATCCTTTTGCTAGTTTTGGAAGACATACCTTCTTTCAAGTTAATAGATGTTTTTTTCATGTTCTTGCTTCCTTTTCTTAAGGTTTTTGTTTTCTAATTTTAATCTAGCTCCTTGTCATATTATTTGATGTATTTAGAACATAAAGTGTTGTATGGATTTTGTCCATGTGTGTCTATGTATGTTCATGCATCCATGAGTGTCCACATGTCCATGTAATTAAGTTGGCTTGGGTCCTATGAAACTTATGTGATTATGTTGATATTAAATACACTAAGGTATATCTCAATGCTATGTACAACCACTTTGGCAATAAGAAGAATGTCATATGAACTAAGGATGTAAAACATGGAACATGAAAAAATATTTTAAATTATTGAATTAACTATGATTTCATGGATATCCTTTAGATCCATTTTTCCATGCAAAGTATATTATTATTTATTGTTAACAATGTCATTTCTCTTTTTTCAACTAAAACAAGGCCTAAGGGTTATATTTGATAAGTTTCATCCTTTTATATTTATTACAAGGTTTGTAGTAGTTTTCATTGTTCTTTGTTGACTTTTGGCACTCAACTACATGCCTTTTATCTAAGCCTTTAAAATTGGTTCAATTCTAATTATCAATGTATTCTCTCTATCTTGAAATGTTCTTTCTTTTTAGCAACATTACATAATTATTAAGGTTCTGAAACTCTTAGTTTGTTTCGAAGGGAGGGAATTAATCCTCTACATGCTAGTTTGTTTAGGTGTTCTTGTGAGTTAGGTTGGTTACAAAACTCAATGGTTTCATCACTCTATATTTCTAGTTTATTAAATGATCCCAATGTAACAAAACACTTGGGTATACAATCAAAATTCTGTTAGATTGGTGTTGTCTTTAGTTATGGGATTCAACTTGTGGAGTTTTACTTAATGCAATTTTGGATATCACTACTACCATGACTTATGTACATTCTTAAAAAATGATGCTTGCTTGGATATTCCTCATATTATGGATGTCATAGATGATTTTTTGCATGAATATGCATCATAGGATGGACATGTCCTTTGGATTGACTTTTTATCTATGTTAGAACACTACCATGCATGTATTGAAAATTGTAACAACCTCCTCGCAAATCTACCCAAGTAACCAACCAACCGGGGTAAACATGTGATGAGAGGCTACTATGATTGGATTCAACCTCCTATGTGACCTTAAGGAAGTGGAATTGACGGAAACACAACGTACATACCTTCCACATCAACTACAGGACTCCCAGGAACCATCCCAACCACTCAGGTAGCTAGCCCCTAGGTCCCATTGAGGTTTTAGACCACTTAACCGCCGGAAGTTCCATGATATGGACCTAACATCATCCAGGAGGCTCTGGACGCTCTCATGACAAGGCATGCCTACGTCTAGGGAATATTTTTCTTAGTGTTGTGCTGAAGTCCCCGGGATTTGAACCACTAGTTCAAGCCCATAACCTAGGTCACTCCCCAGAATTGAATGACACCTTCAGAACAGAAAGATAACAAGGAAACAATGATGCAAATAAAAATACTTGAACAAGCCCTTAAACAGATCCCTACTAACCATGACAGACATTTCGTCAAACATATCACAAATCTGTAATCTACAAGTGTAAATAACAGATCCCATACTTATCTGACAATCTCTAAGAAGAATTGTTCCCTTATATCATTTACTACATTATCATCTATTAGGTCATAGATACATTATTCATTCATTTACAAGTAAAAACATGATGAGAGCCATACATAGCCATTTTCATAAAACATATACATAACCAACATAATAGCAACATAAATCACAGCTATATGATCCACATATAAACTAGTATAATACTCATATAATTACAAGGGGAAATAACCTCATATTGATGATGCAAAATCCAAACCTAGGATGGGACTACCACGTTCCACCCGACCATAGAATGGTTGAGCCAAATCCTTGTTTAGCCATTCACCCACGTGCCATATTCCAAGCATGAATGTGGGACTCAAACCAAAAGAACCAACCAGGGCATCCCAGGGCTAAACCTCCTCACCCTCATCAATAGAAACCAAACTTTACTGTAATCCATCCCAGATCACTTGGCCAACATAATGAACATGTAATAACAATCTTTACGATGATCTCCACTCGATCACTAAGCCAAAAAATCATGGATGCTACCAGATTTCTCCACCTACACGTGAGGAATTTTCCTGTCTCCTAGTCTCTAGGGATTTACTGCAATCCACACCAGATCACTAGGCCCTAAACTGAGACCCACTCTTTAGGATTTACCACATATCCCAACCTAGGATTACTATGCCAAATGGAGAGCAATCCACCTCTTAGATTTACCATATATCCTGCCAATCACCAACAAGGATTCCTAGGCCCATCGAGGCAACACAAAATCTGGCTTTACCGAAACCCACAATCCAGTTCATGGTTTACTAGGCCACGTGTTCTATCATTTGGAGATCCACCTTACTCATCTTCAAATCCATTTGGTAATCCATCTCAACCAAAACATGAGAACCCCATCACACCATGGTTATCCGGAAATGGCAAGGCTAGGCTGAAAACACTGTCACACCTAGAAAAACCCATGCCATAACAACAAAAGAACCACGTGCAATACCATGCATGCCAAATCTAGCAAGGAAAATACACATGTAAATAGACACTTGCAAAGAATATTGTTGTAGCTACTTGATCGTGCTCTTCCTTTCTTCCTCCTTCTTTCCTCTTGCCTTCTTTTCCTTTCTTGATCCAAAGCCAAAGTGCTCCAAGAAATCTCTAAGTGTTCAAGAGTGAGTGAGAGAGAGAGAGATAATAATGAGAGAAATCCAAAACTGAATTGAAAAAAATGTTACAAACCGATCCTCAAAAGCCTTTTTATCAATTAGGCATCTATTTTCTTCATTTTCCTCCTCACATGCAACCTGTGACCTTTCACCTTCCTTTTCTCCTAATTTCCATTATTTTCATAAATAAATGTGCCAAAAATTCCATTTTTCCTTTCCAAGCCTTAGCCATTGCCTTTTTCCAATTTCCTTAGCCACAATAAACCAAATTAACACCCACACTAAGATGTCTTTCCCAACATCCAACTTGTAATAAGTGTCCCATCAACCATGGTTATTATTTTTGCCTTTATTAACTTTTATTAAATCAAATTTTCATCAGCTACAGGACTCCAAGAACCATCCAAACCACTAAGGTGTTAGGTAAACTTGACTCAGAGATAGAGTCAAATTGACCAAGTCTAACAATAGTTGTTTTTGGGTACAAGTTATTGTGTACCCATGGTTTTCGTCCCATGGTATTACATGTAATGGAACCTATAAAAGGTTGGGAGGACTTCATTGTAAGGCAGGTCGGGGAGGTGAGCGGTGAAGGCTCACTTGGCCGGGTTGGCCATGGTTTTGGCCAAGGATAATGAAATTTCATTATGGTGGGTTTTCCCCGAAGTTGCGGTTTTTCCCGGTTAAATATTGTGTGAATTGTTCATGTCTCTTGTCGCTAGTTATTGTTCTTCTGGGTAAATCTCAGTAATTATTTATTCTCTCTAGTTGAATTTTCTTCATTTGGTATCAGAGCTAAGAGTTTGTTTCAGAGGGACACTTATGCCGTCAAAGATTTACAGTCTAATGAATAAACCTCTGAAGATTGCAGATCTAGGATCATTTCATCTCGATCTAGGATCAAGAAGGGATTTACTGGATCCTTTTACGTGGTAAAAGGATCACAACAGCAAGGTGGTGAAGTCTCAAGTGATGTGAAGCATGGAAGTTTGTTGCAAAGTGTAGTGTGACCATCAAGGATTTCATGGTGGATCTACTGGTGATAACACGCAGATGAAGAGAATTAGATGGATCTACTCATATCTTGTGTGAGAGCAATGTCTAAAGCTACCTACGCTAGAAGTGTTGCTTGATATGATTTTTGAATCGAGTCCAAGTCGATGGTGAAGGTGAATAGTCTCTGTATTGAATTTCGGGTTAGTCAACCTAACCCCGATGGAAAATTCTTAGTTGTGCACAACAAAGTCAAGGTTCCAGAGGCACTTAGATGGCCCATTGCGCCATCATTGGAGAACGAATGAGTTGATGGTTGCGTTGAAGGCTACATGGATACATTAGATTGTGGTCCATAACAAGAAAATATGAATTTGAATTCATTTTAGATTCTAGTATGACCACTGCACAGGCAACCTGAGCCATAAAGGAAGTTGTGATTATAGTGTAGGATCGGTGGGAAAATGAAGGTGTCGAGGCATGAGATCTGAATGCGTCATCAAGGGATCGGATGGTTGTCGACGTGATTGAGCACGAACAAAGGGAGGCATGTCATGTGGCGGTCATGAAGTAGCTAATGGAAGTTAATGAGGGGAGTCTACAAAAATTGTGGAGAAGGAGATCCATAATTGGCGTCGACATTAAAGGACAAAGAGATAATGCAAGTGGTGCGACCAATGTGTTGAACGTGGAAGGAAAGACGGAGTATTGATAAAAGAAGACTTCTTGGAGATGAGATGCAAGCTGAATCGTAGTTGCAGAAGGCCAACGATCGATCAACAATTATTCTCACAGTATAGTGATTCAAATGAGTAGATTGGTGCTGCATTCCACCAAAACGAGAGGTTGGGCACCAAATATCCAAAGAAAATTGATTCTATGTGAATCAGTGGTCCTCATGAAACGTGGGCCAAGGTGATGGATACAACCAACCCTGAGAAAATGAAATTTCACAGCACGTGCGATGTCAAATCTGTGGCACACTCGATGTGAGAGAAGCACTCCTTGGAGGTGCATGGATGCAATGTGAGACAAGTTGGGTGCATGGGTTGGCTCCATGAACGAGGCAGTTGGCTGATGGAAAATGTGTTGTTCAAGCAAGTCCATAGTTGGAGAATTAGGCAATGTCAAAGTCCTAGGTGCCAAGGACAATGATGTGTATGCAGAATTTAGGTTGCATGGGGTTCATTCCATGCAAATAATGAGAACCGCTATGAGATCTAGAGGAATACGAGTACTAAATATGCCAGCAGCACTTGAGATCGTAGTGTTTTCAATGGATTTCTATGGCATACATTGGGTCATGTTTAAAGGGCTTCATCGTGGAAGGCAACAAGGCAACAAGAGTGTATTGGTTATGGAGAAATAACACGTTGGAGAGAGAACACACAAGAGAAGAGTATCAGAATGAAAGGGATTGGAGAGGATGGATCATAATAAAAACAACAATAAATAAAAATATATATAACAAAGTCAAATTTTAATTTGCATGTAAATGGGCACACTGTTGTAAGACCTGGTAAGGCATGAGTACCCCTGGGAAATCACTGGTAAAGTCTAAGTTAGACCTAGGTGATAGGGGGGATGTTAGGTTAACATATACTCCAGTATAAACTTTGAGGGGGGTAAGGGCCAGAGTGAGCAGGGCTGAGCTAAATCACTTAGCAAGGTTGGCTGGATTTAGTTAAGGAACCCCAAGTCAAGTTTAAGGGGGGAATGTTAGGTAAACTTGACTCGGAGATAGAGTCAAATTGACCTACAAGTCTAACAATAGTTGTTTTTGGGCACAAGGTATTATGTACCCATGGTTTTCTGTGTGTGGTATTACATGTAATAGAGCCTATAAAAGGCTAAGAGGACTTCATTGTGAGGAAGGCCAGGGAGGTGAGCGATGAAGGCTCACTTGGTGGGTTGGCCAGGGTTTTGGCCAAGGATAATGAAATTTCATTATGGTGGGTTTTCCCCAGAGTTGGGGTTTTCTCAATTAAATATTGTGTGAATTTTTCATGTTTCTTGTTGCTGGTTATTGTTCCTCTTAGTAAATCTCGGTAATTATTCATGATCTCTCTGGTTAAATTTTCTTTATCAGGTAGCTAGCCCATGGGTCCTATTGAGGTTTTAGACCACTTAACCCCCAGATGATCCCATGATATGGACCTGACAACGTACATGAGGCTCTAGACGCTCTCATGCTAAGGCATGCCAGTGTCTAGGGACTATTTTGCTCAGTGTTGTGCCAGCGTCCTCAGGATTTCAACCACTTTTTTAGGCACAGAGCCCGGGTCACTACCCAGAATTGAATGACACCTTCATAACAGAAAGATAACAAGAAAACAATTATTCAAATGAAAATACTTGAACAAGACCTTAAATGGGCCCCTACTAGCTATGATAGGCATTTCATAAAAAATATCACAAATATGTAATCTACAAGAGTAAACAACATATTTAAGCATAGGGATATCATATTTATCTGAGAATCACTAAGAAACATTGTTTCCTTATATCATTTGTTGCATTATCATCTATGAGGTCATAAATACATTGTTCATTCATTTACAAGTAAAAACATGATGAGAGCCATACATAGCCATTGTCATAAAACATATACACAACCAAAATAATAGCAACACAAATACGAAGGAAATCACAACCATATGATCCACATATAAACTAGTATAATACTAATAGAATTACAAGGGGAAATAACCTCATATTGATGATGAAAAATCAAAACCTGAGATGGGACTACCACGTTCCACCCAACTATAGAATGGCTGAGCCAAATCTCTCTTCAACCATTCACCCCCGTGCCATATTCCAAGCATGAATGTGGGACTCAAACCAAAAGAACCAACCAGGGCATCTTGAGGCTAAACCACCTCACCCTCATCAATAGAAATCAAGCTTTACCATAATCCATCCCAAATCACTAGGCCAACACAATGAACATGTAATAACAGGCTATACCATGATCTCCACCCGATCACTAGGCCAAACAAGCATGGATGCCACTGTATTTCTCCACCTACACCGTGAGGAATTTTCTTGTCTCCTAGTCTCTCAGGCTTTACTGCAATCTACGCCTGATCATTATGCCTTAACCGAGACGCACTCTCCAGGATTTATTGCATATCCCAACCTGGGATTACTAGGCCTAACAGAGAGCAATCAACCTCTTGGCTTTACTATATATCCTGCCAATCATCGGCAAAGATTCCTATGCCCACCGAGGCAACACAAAATCTAGCTTTACCGCAACCCATAGTCTGGTTCAGGGGTTACTAGGCCATGTGTTCTATCATTCGGAAATCCACCTCACTCAACTTCGAATTGATTCGGCAATCCAGCTCAACCAAAACATGAGAACCCCATCACACCATGGCTATCCATAAGTGACAAGGTTAGGATGAAAGCATTGTCACACCTGGAAAAACCCATGTCATAACAGCAAAAGAACCACATGCAATACCTTGCATACCAAATCTATCAAGGAAAATACACATGCAAATCGATACCTACAAAGAATATTGTTATAGCTGCTTGATCTTGCTCTTCCTTGCTTTCTCCTTCCTTCCTCTTGCCTTCTTTGCCTTTCTTGATCCAATACCAAAGTGCTCCAAGAAAACTTCAAATGTCCAAGAGTGAGAGAGAGATACAGAATAATGAGAGAGCTCCAAAACTAAATTGACAAAAGGTTACAAATTGATCCTCAAAAGCCTTTTTATCAATTAGGCCTCTATTTTTTTTCATTTTCCATTATTTTCCTTCATTTTCCTCCTCACATGCAACTTGTGACCTTTCATCTTCCTTTTCTCCTAATTACCATTATTTTCATAAATAAATGTGCCAAAAGTGCCATTTTTCCTTTCCAAGCCTCATCCATTGTCTTTTTCCAATTTCCTTAGCCATAATAAACTGGATGAACACCCACACTAGGATGTCTTCCCTAACATTCAGCTTGGAATAAGTTTCCCATCAATCGTGGTTATTATTTTTTCCTTTATTAACTTTTATTACATGGAATTTTCACCAGGGTTGTTACAAAAATCATCAAACACTTTGGCCACCTCCTAGTTGTGGATATCAAAGAATCATCATTCATGAGGCCTAATATGTCTATACGTGTTGAAACTAATCTTACACAATATTTATAATTTAATAATAATAATAGTAAATAAACAAACAATAATAATAATAATATTTCTCATTCAAGAAGCTTGATAGAAACATAAGTCTCACATTAGTACCAATAAGTTACAAAATGAGGGAAGATCCTATATAACACTCTTATGCTGATATTGATATTATCATAGTCAGACATGGGAAGGAAAGATATTAGGAATCAATTCACTGGGGTGGTCCCTTTAGGCCCCTTCTTAAGTGTATTTTATATAATTAATAAAAAACAAATTATTTCCAACTGTGAGAATGTTGACATATTTTTCCTATATATTGTTGTTATACACTTATCACATGCATTATGTTTGATTACAGATTAATTATGTTGTAAATCACAGTCACATCCTTATTTAATAAAGCATTATCTCCTTCCATTCCCCACCTTATCTCATCCCTATCTTAACTATAGATTAACCTTCACTCTTCTAAAACTTCTAAGTGGTTTTCTTCTCTTCCTCTAATAATAGGGTCCCCACATAATAACTTTCATTCTTCCACCTCATATAAATTTCCCCAATTCAACCCTTGATACTTCTTCTTAGCCATTGGTCCTTAAATTTGCAAGCCTTTTTAGATAAATATTTCATTGCAAGTTAGATGATGACTCTATGAATATTCCCAAAAATTTATGAAAACCCCCATTTTAACATTTTAAGACAAGTATTATTGAATAAAATCCTTTTGTCAATGTTCCAGTGATCCCTTTGGATATTTGTGTACCCTACATGTTTCCTTCCTTATGGTGAAATCTTTGAAATTATGTTGCCCTGTAAGTGGCTCCTATTATAACAAACTTGTAAATTTTATTATTGCCAATTTCCAAGATTTTATTCAAATATCATAATATTCTTATGTCTATCCCACGTGCTAGTGTTGGAAGACATGCATTATTCAAAGTCAATAGATCTCATTTTTCTTCTTCTTGCTTCCATTTATGGAGGATTTGTTTTCCATTTTGTTCCTATTCTATCTTGTTTGGTATAATAAAAACATGTGGTCTATGGGTTTCATGCCTAGATTTCCTTATGTCAGTGTGTCCATGGGTGTCCATAAGTGTCCATATTTCCATGTAATTTATGAAGGTGCCAAACTTGAATGGTGTATCATTCCAACAATTTTATGTTTATGACAATGAGTCATTCATTAGTGATTTGTATTTATTAGACTTCGTTTACAATGGTCTTAGTGGCAATGATTGGACAAATCAACTACTTAATTGTATTAATGATAGTGCTAATGTTGATTGTGGAAGTCAGTTAGTGCACTATCTTAGTGGCAATAGTCATTAAATTTGTGAAAAAAAATGTCAAAATATAGGTAACGATGATGAAGGAATGGTTTTGAATTTCAGTACGCATTGTTATTGTTATTATGATGAGTAGCTTGGGTTGTGAGGTGCATAAGGTGAGGGCATCGACAATAACCATATATATGTCCTCCTTTGACATACTTGAGACAATCATTGATATCATATTGTGGAATGACTTTTGTTCCAATACCCAAGATACTACTATAAATCCTTGTGTTCATGTTGTTAATTTTATGGTTGAATCTATTTAATGTTAATGGAGAATGAATTGTAATTTGTTGATGTATTTGTTGTTTTTAATGGACAATGAATTGTAATGTGTTGATGTATTAGTTGTTATGATTATGAATGGGTTGCATTAACATGTGAAGCTAAGATTGAACGTCAAGAATTCAATATTTAAAGGGAACCTTGATTGAATTCATTAATGCTTCTTTGTAATCAAATAGATTACAACGTTGGGGATATAGACAAATCATCCTAATTTGTTTGAACTTTGAAGGAGTTATAAGGGACATGCTTAAGGAAAAGTGGATGAGATAGATGGCTCTACCATTTGTCGTGGATACGAAGGAAAAATGAGTAAGGGATTTCTAGGGGTAAGATGTTGGAGTACAAGAAGGAAAACAACTCCTTGGTATAAAAGGACGTCCCAACACAAGACAGTAAGAGAAAAATGTGGGTGGGAACCCTAAGTATGGACATGGAATAGAGATAATCAACAAAGTTAAGATGGACATGGAAAATATTTACCTCTGTCTTGTTTTAAGTTTATGGAAATATATGGGCAAATGAATCTAGATGAATCTAATTGAATCTATTTGAAAACAAGAAAATATGTATAAACATGGATGAATATGGATTGCTGATTTTGTTTTTAAGTTATGAATGCATATATGTATAACAATCTATAGAGGACAATGGATACAAAATTCCCCCCTCCAAATCATCAATTTGCTTATAATATGGGTTAAATATATTAGAGGAAGATAAAGGACAAGTACCAAACAATTTGGAAGTTCACTCAAAGTGAAATGACCAAAGCTTCAATCTAGGGTTGAATATGACATAGAGGGATCAAGCGTGACATGACTTGGAAGGTGGCTCGTAGGTAAACATTGTCTTGTCAAATGATAGTTTCCACTTAAAATTAAGTTTTTTGAACATTGTTCATCACAATGGACCTGAGCTGGAATTGTCTTGTTGTGGAAAAATTCAATCATTGGGAGAAATATGGTTGGTACCCAAAAACCGATGCAAAAGACTCAACTATATGTTTGATGTGCTTAATAGAGTTGAAAACTTTTATTTTTTGGACATGTTTTTTTGTTGATATCTTAATAATAATCCCTTGAGTTGTTTGTACCAACTATGGTGGGATTGTGAAATAAGAAATTGGAAAATCAACCACAATGAGAGAAGGTTTCCTTGGAGAATAGTTGTCCCCTCCAATTTATAGTAAGATAAAGTACATAACACTTAATAACAAAGTGTAAAGGACAAGGGCATCGTAAAGGGAATATATTTTTTCAATGCAATGAAGGATATGTCAAATTAGAAGAGGATATGGTTAAGTGAGAAAGCATACAAAAAGAACATGTATTTGAGTTAATTCTCACTTTCAACAAGCATGGGATTTCCACCTAGGGTGTCACTTAGGACAAAAGGACAACAATCATGTCATGGAAGACAAGGAATCACTCCGAGAAGATAGAAAATTGGGCAAGGCATTGTTCATTCTTTGTTATAACTAGTAGACATCAATTTTCATACATTTGGTTCCCAAGTTTCTTCATTTTTCTTCTAGAATTAAAACTTATTTAGTGAAACCAAACACTTTAAACTGACTCAAACTAAGGCTTTTCTTTTGGACCAAGCATGTTTTAGGTTGAAATTATACATTGCCTTTATGGGAAATACATTAAGCAAGTATATTGTTGTTGGATTGAAATGTAAACTAGGGTTAACAAAGGGTTCATTCAAAGGCATTATAGTCTATCATTGGCACATCAATCCCTTGTTACAACGAAAGTCTCACCCAATTCATATTTTCAATAAAAAAGATAGTGCAAGACCATTAATAGACATAAGGTGAAAACATAAATATTGTAGAATTTCCCACTGTAGATTACTTGATAATGCAATATACCAAAGAAAAATACTTGATCTAATTCTACAAACAAACTTGCAGAAGCTTAATTGATTTTGAGCAAGATCAAATAGAACACATATAACAGAGAATGAGAAATCAATCACACATGAACATAGAAGAATACTCTGGGGAAAGCCTCAGGTAAAAACCCTGATCTCTGTATTATCATACAAGTGGAAATATGTCTGGATTACACAAAGCTTTAGCTTAAAAGCTATCCATCTCTCAATACAATCCCTCAATGCTGCTCATAGACTGAATAGACATAACATATGCCTTCCTCCAGTCCTCCAAGCCTCCTGTTTCCTTGCGCAGTTTCTCCTGGGTCCTCTGGCTGCCACCTGTGTGAATTCACCTCTCACACAACTCACCAAACTCAGAAGTAACTGTGCAATCTCCAAGGAATGAATTCCTTCTGCATGCAAGAGATATCCTCAATAGAATATTCCTGCAACTAATAGTACACTGTCCCATCATCTGATCTCAACTGGGTCTCTGACTGAACTGACATGCATGAGTTATTTATGAGAGAATATTCAGTTATCTGATGTACAGTAGTTACATGCATGCATGCATTAACTAACTGAACTCGCAATCAGTTCCACAAACTATTGGAACTAATCTAACTGGACTTAACTCAGCTAACTGAGCTAACTAATTATAACTCAAGGTACAATGCATCCTGATATCCTTAATCAAGGGATAACTTCCTCGATCAAAGGGGAAATTGTTGCATGTCTTCACATAGACTTCATGTTTTATTTTCTACAACTAATTAACTCAAGATGAATTAATTAATTATTTTACAAACAACTGCTAAGATCAAATTCGAATTTTAATTCTCAATTTTAGTTCAGGGACTAACTAAAATTGGAATGTATCCCGAAATGCTATTTATAGTAGTGCTATTTTTAGAACTTATATATTTAGCATTTCTTGTTGCTATTTTCAACACTCCCTCTCAACAAAAAAGGGATTATCTATCACCCCAATATTGTCCCTGTGGAACTCGAACTTGCATTTTGACAATGCCTTAGTTAAAATATCTGCATCATGTTCCGCAATCGAAACATACAACAACAACATGATCCTCTTCACCACACAATCTCGAAGATGATGATACCAGATATCGATGTTCCTGGACCTGTCATGAAATATTGGATTCTCAAAGAGTTTGATACAACTCTGATTATCGCAATAGATCATAGTTGGATCCATCCTCTGACCAAACAATCCAACTAGAATCTTCCGCATCCAAATGGCCTCACATGCTGCCTGACTAGTAGCCATGTATTCAGCCTCTGCTGAGCTAAGTGCAACTGACCTATGTTTCCTACTATACCAAGAAATTGCAGCTGAACCAAGGTTTAAGATTCCTCCTGAAGTTCTCTTCGGTCTGATGGATTCCCTGCCCAATCTGCATCTGTGAAGCCCTGAAGCTTCACTCCCTTTGTCTGTCTGTACCACAATCCATACTGAGATGTGCCTCTGAGGTATCTCAGCACATGCTTCGCTACCTTCCAAAACAGCTTGGTAGGCTGAACCATAGCTTGACTCAGCTGGTTCACCGTAAAGCACAAATCTGGTCATTTGTTCACTAGATACATCAATGAACCCACAAGTTGTCGATAAACAGTAGCAACTACTACCTCACTTGAAGTAGCATCCTCCTTCCTCTAGTTACCAGCTAGAGGAGTCTGCATGGGCTTGCACTAATCCATGTGAAATTGCCTGAGTATCTCATTGGCATACTTGCGTTGAGACACAAACACTTCCCCATCCTTCTGCCACACTTCCATGCCTAGAAAGTAGTGCATAAGACCCATGTCTTTCATCTTGAAATCTCTTGCAAGGTCCTCCTTGCAAGACTTGATCAACTGACCATCACCTGTCAATATCAAATCATCAACATAAAGAACAATGATCAATGGCTTACCTTCTACCATGATGTGGTAAAGGTTCGCATCTGCTTCACTCTTGGTGAAGCCCAACCCGGTGAAATAACTATTGATCATGGTGTACCAAGCACAACGTGCTTGCTTCAGCCCGTACAAATCCTTCTTAAGTCGGCACACATGCAACTCATGATCGAAGGTCTCAAAACCTTCCAACTGCTCAATGTACACCTCTTCCTCAATCTTCCCATTGAGGAATGCAGTCTTCACATCCATCTCATGGATCTTCCAACCCATCTGAGCTAATAGTGCCAACATCGATCTGATAGATGAGTACCTTGCTACAAGAGCAAAATTCTCGTCATGGTCGATCCCCTCAACCTGTGAGAAACCACAAGCAACAAACCTTGCCTTATGTTTCTCAACACTGGCATCAGTTGCTTGCTTTACCTTATAAATCCATCGGGAACTCACCATTGACTTGTCCTCCAATCTTGGGACAACATACCAAACACAGTTCCGAAGGATGGAGTCGTACTCCTCCACCATAGCATCAACCCATACTGGTTGCTACACTGCTTCCTCGAATGAAGAAGGTTTGGTCTCTACACACTCCCCAACCAAGGCCATGTAACCAATGTACCGCTCAGGTGACCTCCTCTATCTATGTTGAGAAGATGGTTGTCCCACATTCTCTCTCGCACCCAACATCAATCTGTCAGCTTCCCTTGAGTGTTTCCACCCATCTCTGGAAGACTCTGCATGAGTGGATGTCTCCACTCCTGGATCCTCTGCATGTGGTTGCTCCACATCAGTCTGAGGCTCCTCCTCCTTAGGAACTAAAATTTCCTCCTCTGCATGTAACTTGAGCTCCCTCTCAATTGATATTCGCATGGCTTTCTGCTCGTCGAACTTCATATCTTTGTGTATCACTATCCTCTGATTGGTAGGCAAGAACACCCAATAGTTGTGGGTGTATCAGTGTACATTACAAGTATCCCCAACTCAGCTATTGGATCTAGCTTCTTCTGGGCATATTTGGTCACATGGTAATAAACCGATGATCCAAAGATCCTGAAGTGACTCACATCTAGTCTCTTCCCGAAAAATGCCTCCATAGGTGTCTTCATTCCCAGTATACGATGTGAGCTTCTGTTCTGCAAGTACACTGTTGTATTGCATGCCTCAGCCCACGAATGAAGTGGTAGGCTTTGGTCATGCAACATCGCTTGAGCTGCTCCCATAATCGATTTGTTCTTCCTTTCGGCCACCCCATTCTGCTGTGGGTTATGGGGTGCCATCAACTCCCGTTGAATTCCTTCTACTACACAGAAGTCCTTAAATTGTTGGGAGACATACTCTCCACCATTGTTGCTATGCAAGGCCCTTATGTTCTTTCCATATTCTTTCTTTGCCAAGGCTTTGAACTCACAAAACCTTGAGAAGGTTTTATCCTTCTTCTCCATAAAGTAGATCCAACATCTACGAGAAAAATCATCAATAAAAATAGCATAGTACCTTTGCTTAGTGGTGGAGTCTGTAGAGAATGGTCCACACACATCTGTATGAACTCACTCCAAGATTTCTCCAGCTCTACTGTCTCGATCCTGAAAGGAAGATTTCGCATACTTACCTAAGGTACAACCTTTGCATGTATCCATTTGCTCGAGTTTTCCCTTAGGAAGTCTGGTAGAAATCTGTTGCATGATCTTCAAGGCCTCATGGTGCAAGTGGCCCAATCTTCTATGCCATAGATTGCCAACATCTTGGCTGTGCACCAACTCTGCTTTGGAACTCAATGCAACACAGTCGTCTACCTCCAACTTGTAGAGATTCATTACTCGAAGCCCAATCCTCTTGGTCTGTTCAGTGCCGATATGCCTTAGAAATACCTTTCCTTTACTAAAGACTACATCATAGCCTTTGTCTTCCAGCATAGTGATGGACACAAGATTCTTCTTCAGACCTGGCACATACTTTAGATCAGTTAGGGTGAGAGGAGCTCCATGCTCCCTCTGAAACACAATTGTACCTTCACCTGAAACACGGTACTTTCCATCATCGCCCATCTCGATCCACATTTGGAGGTCCTTCTCCTCCAAGGTACTGAAAATATTCTTGTCGCCAATCATGTGGAATGAAGCTCCACTGTCCATGTACCAAACACACCCCACTGTCGATGAAACCATACATGCGATGAGGGCGAAATCCAATTCGAACTGTGAGGCTAGTGCCTCACCATCTAATCCCTTCGAGGATCCTTTCTTGTATTTCTTCTGTGGACAAATCGTAGCATTATGGCCCACCTCATGACAATGAAACATTTCACTTTTGATTTGTCAATCTTCTTCCCACCATGGGAAGAACTGGATTTGGAATGGGATGCCTCCCCTTTCCCTTTCCTCGCCTTACTCGCTAAGGCTAGATTTTCTTCATCATCTTGCTTTGATGAAGATCCATCTCTAGTGCTTCTCCTTATCTCCTCCTGCATCAGATCCAACCAAATTCGTTCCCAATCTGGCAGTTTCTCTTTTCCATTTATCGAGTCTTGGTAGCTATGCCAGCTCTTAGGAAGACCGAGGAGAGCAAGACTCACCATGTCATCATCGGCTGTCGTGATCCCTACACTTCCAAGCTCATCCCTGCAATTGGTGAGCTTGTTTAGATATGTAGAGATCATGTTGCCCTTTTCATACTTGATTTTCCAAAGCTTGTCTTTCAGCGCTAGCTTCCTCTGATCGTTGTTGTTCTGATATAGATCCTTCAATGTTTTCCTCATTGAAAATGGTGTCTCCTTCCCATGGAGACTTGAGACTATGTGGTCTCCA
>APFE031154717.1:0-69904 GCA_000404065.3 Pinus taeda
AAAAAAAAGCTTTTGCTGATATATACTTCTGATGGAAAAATACTCTTAAAAAAACTTCTGCTGCTTTGAAAAAAATGATGGAGAATTACTGTGTATATCTCTGCTTTAAAATGATTTTGTTATGGAGAAAAATCATTTAAAATCTGCCTTATATCACCATATATATATGCAAAAACATTCCATATTCAAAATGTTGTTATCACCCTATTGGTCTCAGCTTAAAATCACCATATATATCTCAGCTTAAAATCACCAATTCATATTCAAAATTCTGCTATAATATGGTTAACCAACATTGCCATAATAAACTTCAGAACTTTTGATAATAAACTTCAGAACTTCTGATAATAAACTTCAACGAATGATACCGACATTGCCATAATAAACTTCAGAACTGTTTCAACTTCAGAACTTGTGATAATAAATTTCAACGATTGATACCGACATTGCCATAATAAACTTCAGAACTGTTTAAAGTTTTGAACTTTTTAAACTTCAGAACTGTTTAAACTTCAACGAATGATACCGCAGCTGAGCCAGCACTCAGGCCAAGGTAGGTCTTGGGTTCGATTCGCCATCTGTATTTGCAAATTGTTCATCATAGATCATTCTCGTT
Organism: Pinus taeda; assembly: GCA_000404065.3. Taxonomy (NCBI): domain Eukaryota; kingdom Viridiplantae; phylum Streptophyta; class Pinopsida; order Pinales; family Pinaceae; genus Pinus; species Pinus taeda. The sequence goes on from APFE031154717.1 coordinate 617, forward strand.
CAAACCATTGCAAGCATCGGAAGGCGGATTTCAGCAGGCAAACTTTTTCAAAGCCAAAGTTTCTGCAAATCCTTCAATGTCTGTAGGATTTTGTTAAAGATCGACTGTCTGCGGTCATTCTGTCAGTAGTTCCCTCCGGTGCAGGCTCAGTTAGCAAGGATAGACGAGGTATCCAGGTGCAATTGACAACACTCAAGGGTATTACGCAGAAACACAATTCATTCAACGAATATCCTAACGCTGCAAACAATGGTTTCCAACAGGCTATACACCGAATATCCTAACGCTGCAAACAATGGTTTCCAACAGGCTATACACCTCGATATGGACAATACGGAGAGTTTGATAACGCCTTTAAACAATCATACGTTTAAAATGCTGCAGAAAGGTGACTGGCAAGGCCGGATGGGTAGGGTAGGAGAAGTTCAACGAATGCAAACAGTCATACCTTTTAAAAAAAATTGTTCACGCGGATCCAAAAAACAGTCATACGTTACCAATGTCAGGCCAGTCGTTTTAATGAAGGCAGTGGCAGTCTTCAGGCAGCGCCAGGCTCCAGGTATTCCAGGGATGTCAGAGACTGAGGAGTTACTACTATTACTGGGACCTGTGCTCTGATACCATGTCAGGCCAGGGTAACTCCAGAATTAATGAGCGAGAGAAAACTGATGATCTTATTCATTACGTAATATACATTTATATATACAAATAAAATGGATCAGTTCATCTTCTGGATGACTGTCCAGTTCACCCATCCGTTTCGGATTAGGTGTCAACACCAATCATTGTCTGGAACCCACTCAAGGGTTGCTTCTACACCATGGTCATCACCCATGTCCTCAACTGGAATTTTACCTGGTTCTTCTCTAATGGGAACTCAACAGTTTGATCCTACATATCAGTATCAAGCTGGGAAATCTAGTCAACAAAGACCTATGTATCCATTAAATACTGGATTTCCACCATATGGAGAGCAATATGTTTATTCATTGTATTCTCCTTATTCCGGAGGACTACCATATGGTAATATCCCATAGTATTCAGGTCAATCTGGAATAGAGTTTGTCAATGGCAACCAACAATGCCAGTTCAACTGAGGCTTGTGTATCCAACACAACCAATGCAAACTATGTTAGTTATTCCTACTACACTTGTTGTTACTACTGTACCACAACCATAAGTTCAAACTGTTGTATCTCAACCGGAACAAAATGATCCTTTTATCTTGCAACCTCAAGTTTCAAGCCAAGAAGTTCAAGTTCCTCACGTTGTTGTATAACAAACACTTGTTTCCGGAGTTCAGCAACAACCTCAGGTTAGTATACCCTTATCTGGACTGACCCAGGCTTACACTGGTATAGTTTATTCACAACTTGGCCAACCTTTCATTGCTGGGCAGCAACAAACGTTAAATCAACAAAATTTGTACCAACAACAATAACGGTCGATTCAACAACCGTGGCAGCCTAAATTTCAACAACCCCAATTCCAATGGCAGTTTGGACTTGTTTCACAGGCTTAACTTGGTTTTGGTCAATCTTAAGCTTACCATGGTCCTAGTCAACAAGGCTTTGTAGGTTATGGACAACCACACATTCAACCTGGTTATCAACAACCACCTTATACTGGTTTTGTTCAACAACCATACCAAAGTTACCAAATGCAGATGCCCTATGTCGGTATGTAAAGACCTATTTCTCAGGAAATTCCATCATATCCCGGATATGCTCAACCTGACTTGAATCGTTAGTTTCCATTTGTAGCAACTTTAGAATTACCATATTTAAATCGGCTCACTAATGTCCAATATTATATGCACCTTGGTGGCCGATAATTCTGCATAAGTTACCATCTGACATTTCGAAATTTAACGGAAATCCTGGAGAAGACCCATCAAATCATGTCATGACCTTTTATTTGTGGTGTTCATCAAACTCCTTAAATGACGATTCGGTCAGACTTTGTCTTTTCCAAAGAACACTTACTGGTCCGGCTGCTAAATGGTACATTGAATTACCAAGAGCTTCTTTCAATAACTTCACCACTTTAGCCACTACATTTTTGACCCACTTCCAGTTACCCATCAGATACAAGACTAGAACGGAACTCCTAACCAACTTTAAACAGACTATTGCTACCCATCTATCAGGTCATATTCATGAGTGGCAGTGTCGTCGTCAAATGGTTAAGATATATGTTCCCGATCGGCTTTTAGCTGAGTGGTACATAAAATCCTTGTTTCCATCAATCACCAAGGATGTGGCAAAAGGTGGAGTTGTCACAGAAGAGCAAGTTATTGCTCGTGCCCAATACTTGGTTTGATTTACACACAATCCGGCATGCTTTGTGATAAAATTCCCAATGCACTTCGACCAGCTTTCACTATTCCTCCTCCTCCACAATCGAGTAACGATGCTCATGCCGAAGATGGTGTGATCGGTTCTTCAAGCACACAAACAACAGGAAAACCATCTGGTCAAACTCTTGATGTTTCCAATCAAACTACCAATGCATCAGAAAATACTCCTGCCTCCGAGATTAATTCTGTGTCATCTAACAAAGGCAAAAATCCAAAGCAACGAGGGAGAAAGAAAAAGGGGAAAAACAAAAAGAAACAAGAAAATTCCCCTTCACATAAATCATCTGATTCCTCTACTTCGGCGAGGAAACCTTGTTATCCATGTCTGATATGTAATGACGAGCATTTTACGAGAGATTGTCCATATCACTTTGAGGTCTCTAAACTTTTAAAGACTTCAAACACATCGGCAGTGTTGACTAATCTGTTTCCAACCCCAGAGACACATTTGGTTGCAACAGACCATGCTTCCACATCCCAAGTACTCATGTTATCCATCACAAAGCCACTAAATGAAGTTTCGGTGTCAACGAGAAACAAAGATTATGGAAATCCATCATCATCGTCAAATAATCAGGCCACTGATCAACCTAATCCTTCAACTTCGACTACATTTGAAGTTGTTCCACCCATTGTACCTGAATTGACAATAAAACCACCAAAGAGAGTTGTGCACAAATCGACATTCAACCCTCGGGCTCGAGCAACTCAAAATTATAACATAGTGGAATTTCTTGCTCAATCACCTTCTGCTATGACGACACTTGAGGTGTTGCAAAACTGTCCCTCCTAGAAGCAGGCTTTACTGTCAGCAATAGGTGGAATAGGTCCTACAGATTCAAACCTTGTCGTTTTTAACCATGTGGGATATACACCATAGTTACCGACGTAATTAGCTTTCCTAATACAAGTAAAAGCTCTCAATAAAAATGTTCACCGAACTATTATTGATGAGGGGGCACCTACTTGCATTATGTCCATGAGCTGCTGGAAAACACTTAGTTCACCGCCATTGTCACGATCACCAACCACGTTGAAATATTTTTATGGAAGAACATATACTCGATGTGGGATTTTGAGTAACCTGCAAATCGAACTTGGAGGAAAAACAATTACTATTGAAGTTGAGGTAGTTGACAGACCCCTCGATTACAACATTTTACTTGGAAGGCCTTGGGTATATGCTATGGTTGTTGTGATTTCCATGTACTTTTGTACTATTGCCTTCCCTTTTAAGGGTGGAATCATAATCATTGATCAGCTAGCCTTCTTTGCTAATAGTTCACAGGCTACGGGAAGCATTTTGTTGGTACATGGACCCCCGTTGTCACTTCAAAGTGTTGGAGTAGGTCTCTTTAAAGATCCTTCCCTAATGGATACTTTTATCCTCCCGTCACCATCTGATTTGGCGGAAGTGGCAAGAGTAGAGACTTGCAACATGATTTCCTACACCTCATCTGATTTAAGGAGGATTACTAACAAATTTGAAGTTGATAGTAATATTGAGGTGATGATGTTAAGCCCCATTGAATCATCATAGCAGTCAATCTTTCAGGCTTGTGCAGCAAACCCAAATCCGCACTCAATAATTGTATGGTAGACAGGTCGTTAGAATATGGTACCTCTTTGGATCCTTTTTCACGTATAAATTCCACAAATGAAGGAATCATCCAATTAATGATGATAGGAGAGGAACCGTGGGAAGATTATCACCATCATTCCCATCTTCCAGATGACATTGAAGATTATTCAAATGAACTAAACCACCCATCAATCATCGATTTCCTATCAAATTCAGTGTTCATAGACACAATCGAATCTCAGCGAAATATATCAAATATTGAAGAAATGATTTCTATTAATATTTCGACCAAGCCTAATATTGTAGAGAACATTCATGTCGGCAAATCTTCTTCTCCATTGGAACTTGATAATTACCGTGCTCTTTTTCGTGAATTTAGAGATATTTTTGCATGGTCTTATGAGGAGATGCCAGGAATTGACTCTAGTATTATTGAACATGAAATTAAAACGTACCCTGATGTCAAGCCAGTTCGACAGCGGCTTCAACCTATACATCCAAAGAAAACTATTGCAATTAAAGCAAAAGTTGAAAAACTTTTGCGGGTTGGTTTCATTTACCCTCTTCCTCTTACTGACTAGGTTTCCAACATTGTTCCTATCATGAAGAAACAAGGAATGATACGAGTGTATGTCAATTATAGGGATGTAAATTAGGCATGTCCAAAGGACAATTATTCTACACCTTTTATCGACCCGATTATTGACGAATGTGCCGGATGCGAAATATTCTCATTTATGGATGGACTTTCCGGCTACAATCAAATCTATATACGCCCACAGGACCAATCAAAAACAACTTTTATTTGTCCATGGGGCACATTCGCCTATAGAAAACTCCCATTCGGTTTGAATAACGTTGGGGCAACATTTCAGAGGGCTATGAATTATGCCTTCCATGACATCAAGCACATTTTTCAACCTTACCTTGACGATTTACCTGCTCATTCATGAAAGCAGACTACTCACCCGCAACATTTGAGGGCAATATTTTTATGGTGCCAACACTACAAGATTCAACTCAATCCACACAAATGTGTGTTTTGTGTTGGTTTTGGTCATTTGCTTTGATTTATAGTGTCTCGAGAAGGGATTCGACTGGATCCATTAAAGGTTCAGGCAATTCTGGATTTGCCTCCACCTTCAAATCTTTTACAGTTATAGAGACTCCAAGGGAAAGCCAACTTTTTGAGGAGGTTCATTCCTAATTACGTTGAAATGGCTAAAGGTTTTACATGTATTTTGAAAAGGAAGATACCTTTTCATTGGGATCAAGTTGTGCAAGCTTCCTTTGTCGCTTTTAAAGATACCCTGATTAGAGCTTCATTAATGTACTCTCCAAATGAACAAAATGACTATTACCTATATCTCGTCGCTACAGATACAACCATTGGCATGGTTTTAGTCCAGGAAGAAAACGAGGTTGAACATCCTATTTATTACTCGAGTCATAATCTCAATGATACAGAAAGTAAGTACTCTTATGTTGAAAAACTAGCTTTGGCAGTTGTGCAAGTTGTTCAAAGATTTCACCACTATATCCTGTTACGGAAAACAATTGTCATATCAAATTGCAACCCTATGACATACATCCTGTCATGTCAATTGTTGGGGGGAAATATTCGAGATGGATAGTTATTTTACAGGAATTTGATTTAGAATTCATCAAGTCTAAGTCAAAGAAATCTCTAGTTTTCGCTGAGTTACTATGTGACCTTCCCTCGACTTCCATCGAATCAACATCCAAACCATCAATTTTGGATGAGGTTCTATTTCTAATTTCATCATCTGACGCCTGGTATGGAGATATATTGATCTATCTCCAAACCCAAACTTTCCATAAAGATACCTTTCGCTTGCAACAGCAATGTATTCGTTACCAAGCCAAAGATTATCTGATCATTGGCGACACACTTTACCGTTGTGGTATCGATATGGTTTTACGAAGGTGCCTCACGCATGAGGAGGCCGAGAAAGCATTGAATGATTTCCATTTAGGTGCCTGTGGTGGACACTTAATTGGATATGCAACCGCACAAAGCATTCTTCGTGCCAGGTACTTCTGGCCAACTATATTTAAAGATTGTATTATTACTGTCAGAAGTTGTCATGCATACCAGATATATGATCGAAAAACTAGATTACCACCTGCACCACTGCATCCAGTCGTTGTTGTTGTCCCATTCGCCAAATGGGGCATTGACTTTATGACATGTAACCCCACCTCGTTCGGGGGGCATGGGTATATTATAGTTGTCGATGACTATTTTACCAAATTGGCCGAGGTAATGCCAACATTGAACAGCCATGGCAAAACAGTTTCTCTTTTATTTTTTAACCATGTGGTTGCCTGGATTGGTGTACCACAAGCCATAATTACATATCATGGGTCGCATTTTCACAATCACATGATGGCTGAGTTGACTGCTAAGTTAGGACTGTCACATGATAGTTCTAAACCATATTACCTGTAAGCGAGTGGACAAATTGAGGCCATCAACAAGGTCCTAAAGAGGATGTTGCAAAGAATGATAGGGGTTCATAAAAGAAATTGGCACTTAATCCTATACTCTGCCTTGTGGGCATATTGAACCTCGGTGAGAAATGCAACTGGATTTACACCCTTTCAGTTGGCATATGGTTTGGAAGAAATCTTATGGTTTGGAAGCAATCTTACAGATACAATGTGAAATTTCATCGCTCAAACTCGTGATTGACCTGTTACCCTACACTTCTGAAGAAGAAGCGCGTTTCTTGGAATTAATCCATCTATATGAAACCCGTTTTGATGTCACATTGGCTAACGAAACACATAAGAAACGTATTAAGGCACAATATGATAGAAATGTCAAGCCTCATATCTTCTGATAAGGAGACCTGGTCTTGCTTTACAATCAGGAAGTTGATAAAATTGGAGCAGTGAAATTCGAACCAATGTGGATGGGTCCTTATGTTGTCAATCGTGTTCTGGCGAAAGGAACCTACGAGTTAGTAGATTATGATGGGATTCCATTATCGCAACCCCGAAACGAGTTGTACCCTAAACGTTACTATGCTTGATTAAGTGTAGTAAAACTCACTATATATATGCTTTCATTGCATGTGTGTGTGTGTCTTTTAGAGATTTTTATCTGGTTAGTAATCTGCTTTGCATTTGTTGCAGATGTCAGAGTCTTCGAAACCTTTTGTTGGTTACGCCTATGGTGCTAGTCGTAGTACGCAGAATTTTTCTTTTGCAGCATGGGCCATTTTCGATCCAAGTGGCGAGTTAGTGAGTTTTCAAGGGATTTGTATCGATCAATCGACGAACAATATCATTGAGTATAGTGTATTGATTAAACTACTCTCTGATGCCATTTCACTTGGCATTCGCCGAATCATCGTTAGTACTACAACTAACAAACATTTATATTGTCCGAAATCCAACAATTTTTTATATGTTCCTTAGAGTTTGTATTTTGGAAAGACGTTTTGAACACATTCAATATCAACATATTTCAAGAAATCTTAACACATTAACTGATTCTCTAGCGAATTATGTGTTAAATAGGCATTTGCGACATATGTAAAAGTAATATTTTCAATTCACATCATTAGTTGAATAAGATTGCATATAACCATAAGAAACTCTGAAATTAAAATATATAGGTGCTTTAAAAGTTCTTACAAAATTTTTGCCCAAGACACATATGGTCATTTGACCTGAAAACTCAAAAATGCATACAAAATATCCTAAGTAGATCTAGTGGTGCTCATGGTAACAGGTCACAGCATGTGCTATCATTCGTAAAAGCCTAGCCCAACAGTTAGGAACACCAATAGTGTGGTGTTGTAGCCTTATAGGTAACTCCTCGATCCGGATATCTAGAATACCAAGCATTAATCCCTTTATGTGATCCTACAACTCTGTTAAGGTCTCGGCCAAATCCGAGTCCTGGGGAACTGCTCTCTCGATGTTTCTCTGTGTTGGCCCACCTGTACCCTATTGGCGTACCGCAGGTCAAACAATACCCACATCTGTATGCAAAAGAGTAATTTTAGTTTAGTCTTGGAAACATTAAAAAACACAAAAAACATGTAGAAACTTGAAAAATAAAAAATAAAAATAAAAACACTTTGGTCAAACAACTTACCCATAGCACCCCATTGTGCTCCAACTAGTAAAATCAAATATGGATCTCCAAATTAATCCATCCCTGAGTATGGATGCCTCTCGATAACAACATGTTGTCGCTCAAGCCAGCTAAAAAATGTAGGGGAGAAAATGGTTGTTGACTGACCAGCATGTCAAGCCATCAATTCGACCCACCTCTGCATACATGGATCTCTAGCCACACCCAGTGACACATGTTGTGGTTGCATCAATGGGATTTTCTCTAAGGAAAAATCAATCAAGATCGAACCATAGCAAAAATTCTTCGTCTTACCGCTTTTCACCTTAGTCATTTGTTCTTTCAGCAGTGAAAATACAGCCTCACACCAGTTGAAAACCTATGGCTCTAGACACTCCAGTGCATACTGCATATAAGATATGTTCGCCAGATGTAGTGTCACACTACCAGTGAAGTTTGCGATCGTAAAGAGGATGGTTCATAAAGGCAAATCACTTACATCCCGGATGTTTATTTTCCCATCCCTGCTAGGTTATGTACCTGGCTGACAAAACTTTCAGATGTAATCTCTCACCGATTCACCTCCATGGGCAAATCCAGAAAGTGAGATGGGGGCACCTCGCCTCGACAGTCCGGTAAGAAAGTAAATATCCTCAATAGTAATAGGGACCATATTGTCCCTAATGTGAAATGTATGTTCTGTTGCATCCCATGAACGAACAAGGAACTGCAATAATTCTATTTGTTGCTTCATTCAAGACAACTTGAAGTATTTGAGTAACCCGCAATTCCTGAGGGCCTCAACTATACTCGGGTTATTTAGGGCAACCATGTCTTGTTCTTTGTGCTCTCTTTCTCACCATGTAATCAACATTCTGATCTAATGAAAGCCTGAAACACAATCGCAAGCTAAATTAGGATCCATTCCATGCAAAAAAGGGGGCAAATTTTGGAGCAAACAGCTAAAACCAACTTGGGAAATGCACTCACCACAGCCTAGACACTAAGACAGTGTGCTGCAGAGCACCTAGCCTTCCATCTAGGTGCTCTTCAGTGCATTTTTTGATGTGAAAGCCTGCATTGATCCCAGGGGAAAAAAATGAAACCCCAGGGGCCCCAAAAAACCCTAAAACTTGCATGAAATGACAAAAGAATGGATTGAAAAGAAAGTAGAGAGGTTTATTTCCAACCTGGTCTGGATGGCTCGAGGAATGGTCCGCAGAATAGTTCGCAATGAGCCAGTGAAGTTTGAGGTAAAAGCTGAGCTCAGAGCACAAAACTGTATGGTAAGTTCCAAATGGTAAAAATGATATGGTAAAAACTTATTTTATGTTTATTTCATGTTATATAATCAACTAAACATTAGTATTTGCCTATTTTTACCTATGAAATAGATATTTTTAATCCATTTGGTGATGATTCGAGTAGGCTTACAACTGATTTGCAAAATTCACATGCTCGATTGTAAGTTGTACTTTTGACCACAAAGCACACTTTTATCTCTTTTTCGAGCTTTGTTAAAATCGAAAAAGGAACCCCCTTGGAGTCCTCTTTAAGATCTTTTAAAACTCTCTAAACATGAAAATATTGCCGAGCACTTGTCCTTTCCAACTTGTTAAAGGATTGGAAACGATATCTCTCTTGTATTATTTTACGCTTTTTCTGACTTGAGAGATTAATTTATGAAAAATAACTTGTGGAGTTTTCTTTTTGTCCCTTTTCAAACTCTCTAAACATGAAAAGAACCGAGTTATCATTGTCATTAAACTTGTTAAAAACATCAAATAGCGACAAACTTGTCCATCTAGACAAGACCGAGTTTCACCTTCGCTAGACTCGTTAAAACATGAAATAGCGATGGATTCGCCCGAAGGGTGAAATTATACAACAAGCATATTTTATCCTCCTCAAGCTTGATAAAAATAAAGAGGTACTGGTAACAATGACTGGGGAAAATGAAAAAGGGGAAAACCACTTTATGGTAGCAGGTCGCTCTTGAACATGACACTTTCACTCCATCACTGTGACTATCTGGGTTGGGTTATTAACTTGATGATTATCACACCATTGGTCTATCATACCATCCATTGCTTTGTTTTGGGTCAATGCTACCAATTCACTTTAGTGTCTCCGACATTTTCAAGAGAAGTCATCCAGTCAAAATCCATCTTTTGCAATACCATAAACCTTCATTTTCATGACCGCCATTCCTGAACTTTGTGTTGTCAGTCAAATTCCATCTCTAAAATCACTACACTCGTTTCGTGTCGTTGATGTGGGATACATCAAGGCCCTCCTGCAACGAGTCACTTCTTGTCAACATCAACTCATTATCCAAGAAGTTGACTTAGAAACACCCATTTAATACCTTGAGGCTTGCATGCATCAATGGTAGGTTTCTCACTTTCGGCGATAGGGGCATACATCAATGGCCTTCGACCAAAAGAATTTGTATGGTGTTCGACATCAAATAATCAATTCATACCATGCAAAATGTACTGCAGTACCTTGAGGATCATTATCATTATCAGTGATTTCTCTCGCATCTGTTAACAACTTACATCATCCGCTGGTAATCAGATGGTGTCTTCCCATGTTCGACTTTAGATCACATATTCACATGGTTATACTCGTACTTGAGTGAGTGATTGAATGAGATTGAAGACCCCAGATCTAGTTTCATCTATCTAGGTTGTGATATCAGGAGTACTAAATCATATGTACAATGGATTTACATTGATAGTCATTCCGATCATGGGTCTATATCTGTAGGTGACTATTTATGTACATGTAAGGAAAGTTTATAAGTTGAGCATGGGTATGCCTTCCCTCAGCAATTCATGTAAAATCAAATATCATGATATATGTATTGTAATTGATGCAGGTCACCTTCCACTTCGATACCTCCTCATCACATCGTAAAGAATTTCATTCAACATTGGCATTTTTCCGACTTCATGCTTTAGGGGGAAATTGTTACAGATCCATTTGGGCACATCAAATCCCAACATTCAAATTAGTGATTTAGGACTCATCAAACCCTAAAATCAGTTGTTTCATGCCCTCAACAAGTCAACCCTTTGAATGCCTCCTTCCCAGACAGTTTCATGACTTGAAGACATCCAGAGATTGCCTCTAGAGGGACCAGCACAAGTAAGCCCTTATGAAGGTGCACTGCAGAGTAGCTAAGTCCACTGCCAGGGTGCTCTTCAGAGCACTCAAGCTTCCTTTTACCTATGCTGGGTGAGAATGAGCAAAATTCACATAGGGTTTGGGAATATTCTTATCTTGTGGAGTCATTTAGAAGTTTCCCTGTCTTATCAACTCCTATGAGCTCGAAAGTGGATGACGAATGAGTTAAGGATCATCCTATCCTCTCATCCCTTCCTCCATGGAAATAATTCTAAGTATGGAAGGCCATTCAATGTCACCATTAATGATAAAACCTCTTTCATCTTCCTATAAATTGACCACTCATCTAAGTGATCAGGGGCTGGATTATGTTGAATTGTAAGGAGATAATGTTGCTATGAGACTTGACTTTGGAGCAAATGATGTGATGCCACAAGCTTGTCCTACTTTTGATGTGATGTGGATGGGATCCAAGTTGGAGGAATGAATTTGAATCAGACATTGATGGTTGTAATTCCTTCTTCTATCTAATAAAGTGTTTGAACCTTTTTCCATATTTGTGTTCTTTCAGAATGCTTATATGTATGAATTTATTTTGATTCCTTTCATTTATATTTAATGGATCGTATGCTTTGATCGGTTTACGTCTTCTGTTGTGTTGACAGGGTACTTCTCAAGCGGTTTAAGTACGAGAAGGATCGACAGAATCAATACAAGGGAGATGAGAGGAAAGCGGAACTACAAGTAGGCCTTCTATCATCTCTTCTTATATATTTCTTATAGGGAAAGTTTAAAACACTTTAAACTGTTGTTCTAGGCATAGCTACTTGTCTAGTGAATTAATGTTTATCCGTAGATGCTAAATTCTCCAAAACAACAATCCATTTAGTTTTCTATTTATTAATGTTTCAATTGAAGCTTCTCTTTTTCTAGTGCATTAATTGTCACGTCATATGAATTTGTTGGACTTTTTGGATGTTATTTTCAATCATCTTTGCTTGAGAAGAATAACACCTGAGATCTTTTAGTTGATTCTACATTTGTGTCAGCAATGTTTCAATTTTCAAGACTCTTTTTTATGGTGCAATAATTTTGATGTCATCTAAACTTTGTTGAAATTGCTAGAGATCATTTTATATCATTTTTACTTGACAATAATAATTTGTGGTCACTCAGATTTTAGTATATTTTTCATTGGTCTATTTCTCAGTTTATAAAAAAATTGCTACACACATCTCTGATGAGTACAAGGTACACAAATATTGATATTAGATTAAGTCAATGTGTTGTAGTAAGGCTCAAGCGTGAAGGTAGAGTCCCTTGAACATTCATGCACATATATTTCCAGTAGATCCTTTTTTAATATAAAGTACATGCACCTTTCAGAAATAATTTAGGTTGATGGGGATACACAAGATAGATCAAGAAGCATTATAGATATTAGAAACTAGATAGTTGAATGTCTCACAATGTGGAATTGATATTGTTCAATAAAATACGCATGTTCTTCTTTCTAATAAAGAGATATATTGGAGAGATAGCTTAAATAGGAATACAAATTGGATTAGAGGTGGTAACTACTAATGGATACATGGTGGACATGACATCCCTCTAAAGAGTTAAAGCCAACTACTAGTCAGGGAAAGATGTTTTTGTGCTCCATCCTTTTGTAGGTTTTAATTGGCGAAACCCTTGTCATATTTTGGAGTCATGTGTTAGCACAATCCTACCTTATAACTTTCTAGGGCATTTCATACCTGTTTTGGTGTTTTGGGTTATGTGGCCAAATTAGGTGTTTCCTACCACATAGCCATATTTTCATGTATTTATGACACTCAAATGAGCTAGTTTTGAGTTGTTTAATTTCCTTGAAATCACTATTTTCATGCGGTGATAGCAAGTACAAAATTGTGCTACAATTGCATATTTAATAGGTTTGCTTAAATTTCTTCGCTAATGTGTTGAACCGGTTTCCCTTGAGGTACACAAGCAGTACCTAGACACTGCCAAAGAGATCAAATAGCTACCAACGGGTCACAGAAACTTTAAATTTTCTATAAAGGTGTATGACAGTAATATGACACATCAATTTCCAATTGTATAAGGCAAACTCACACAAGCAATAAAGGGATATGCTACACTTCAAAATCACTTCACTGTAAGGTTAATATAAGAATCTCCCATCTACTACAACAACCTCTTCATGAGATTTTCAAATAACATGCAAGCTCCATGGCATATGGATATTTTCTATGAGATTGGATATAAGTTATTAGCCTCTAAACAAAAATATTCAAAATGAAATTTTGTTATGCACTTGACCTGCCAGAATAACAAAATACTAGAATGGTCACATGTGAATGACTTACTTAACGCAGTTGAATCCCAAAAATGATATCTAATATAATGCACTACATAAACCCCCTAACTTAAATTCAAAAAGAGTGAAGGGATCTATACTTGAATGGTTCATGAGGGAAAATACTTGCTAAGGTTTTGCAAATGGGGTAGCAATCTAGGTGGGCTTGATTGTGGGGAAAACTCACAGTTAAGCACGCTTGAGCCAGAGGCAATCAGGGATGGGTGACCTCCCAGGAAGTCCTGGTTACCGAGTGCAAGCCCCGGAAGTGATGATTGACGCTATGTGATTCATTTTCACTAGTTTCAATCCCACTTCTTCACCCCTGTGAGAATCACCCAATGCAATGAATGTTAAGTGAACTATTCAAAAATCATGAGAAATTAGCCAGTTACGACTACCTCTCATGGAAATGGTCATACGTGAATGACTTACTTAACCCATTTGAATCCCAAAAATTATATCTAATATAATGCACTGCGTAAACCCCCTAACTTAAATTCAAAAAGAGTGAAGGGATCTCTACTTGAATGGTTCATGAGGCACAATACTTGCTAAGGTTTTGAAAATGGGGTGGCAAGCTAAGTGGGCTTCATTGTGGGGAAAAATCCACAGTTAAGCACGCTTGAGCCAGAGGCAATCTGGGATGAGTGACCTCCCGAGAAGTCCTGGTTACCCGGTGCAAGCCCCGGAAGTGATGATTGACGCTATGTGATTCATTTTCACTAGTTTCAATCCCACTTCTCCCCCCCGCGATGCAATGAGTGCTAAGTGAACTATTCAAAAATCATGAGAAAATAGTTAGTTATGACTACCTCTCATGGAAATGGTCATACATGAATGACTTACTTAATGCAGTTGAATCCCAAAAATGATATCTAAAATACTAGAAATACAAAACAATATTTCTAGAAACACATTATATCACATGAATTGAGACAAGCTGCAAAGATATTTTATTATTCAAAAGTAGATTACAATGTTCACTTGCCTCTTCGAGGGGGCAACCTCCAACAAAGCAGAACTCAATTACAATAAGACTCGATTCTTCTCTTTCTATCTATGGCTATTTATAGCTTTATGACATCCAAAACGCTAATTAATAGTGGCTCTTGCATAATATGGGTAAACCACTTTATTTATTAACTATGACCATTTATAACTAATTGTGGTCCCTTTTCTATAATTTGGGTCAACCACTTACAATTATTATTAATGTGGATAATTTCTTACGGGCTTTATTGACTCAACTAACTAACTATGACTTTGACTAGGCCCCTTGGGCTTATTAGATAAATAAATGGGTTAGGGTTAGATCCTAACATGCCCTCCCCCATCAAAAGTAGCCTTGTCCTCAAGGCTGCATCTGCGGAAACTGTAGAAGGATAGTGGTTGGTTCCCATGTCGCATATTCTAGAGAGATGTCTTTCCACTTGATGAGGAATTCCTTGATCCTATGACCGCGGAGATGTCTTTCTCAAGTATCGAAGACTTGTTTGGGCTGGAGCCAAAGAGAGCCTTCCTCATCCAATTCTAGGAGACTTGTTTGAACCTGACAATTGTTCCCCACAACTTTCTTGAGGCAAGATACATGGAAGACTGGTTAGATTTTTGAAATAGTCGGCAGGGCTAGTTTGTAAGAAACTGCTCCTATACGCTGAAGTACATGATAAGGCCCGTACAATTTTGGTGCTAGTTTATGGAAACCCTTTTCTTTGAGAGAGGTCTACTTATAAGGTTAGGGTCATAGGAACACCTAGTCATCTACTTGAAATGAACGCTCAGAATAATTTTGGTCGTCCTATTGCTTCATTTTATTCTGAGGTTGATGCATATTATATTTGAGATGAGCAATCATGGCGGCACGATTCTACCAGACTTGATCAACTTCCCGTACTTTGGAACATCTAGGGATATAATAAGTTGGTGAAGGTGGGAGTTGGCCATACACTACCTCATATGGCTTCATCTTGATGGATTCATTATAGTTATTATTATACCACGATTCAGCTAAAGGCAACTACTATACCCATTGATGTTGCTTTTCTGAAGTGAAGCACCACAAATAGGTCTCCAAACATTTGTCGACTGCTCATGTTTGACGATCGGTTTGGGGATGATAAGTTGTACTCAGTTGGAGTTGCGTGCCTTGTAGCTTAAACAATTCCTGCTAAAATTTTCTGGTGAAAGTGGGGTCTCGATTAGACACAATGGAAGTCGAAATTCCATTCAGTTTGAATATTTGGTCCATGAAAACTTGAGCCACCAATTTTGGGTAAATCGATGTGGTAGAGTGCAAAAAGGATCATATTTGGAAAGTTTGTCAACAACCACCATGAGGATTGATTTGCTGCCTAACTTTGGGAGACCTATAATGAAATCCATGGAAACATTTGTCCAAACAGAAGTAGGTAGTGGCAATGGTAGTAAGGTTCTCGGTAGCTTGATTGTTTCCCCTTTATTGCATTGGCATGCATCGCATTCAGCTAAAAAAGTGAGAATGTCGTTCTTAATGTCAGTCCAAAAGAAAGAATGGCATGATCGTGCATAAGTCTTCTAAAGTCCTGAATGTAATACAACAGAATAGGAATGCAAATCTTCCAAGATGTGGGTTTTGAAGGTGGAGGTTGAGATAGTACTAAATGATCCTTGTAGTGAAGAACCTCATCCTTCCAAGAGTAGTCCTCTTAGGAATTAGGATCTACTCTTAATCTATTAATGAGTTGGGACATATAGGGGTGGGAGAACCATTCAGGATGATCCTCTTCAATCTAATCTAGTATTGGTATATTAAGGGATAAAAGGGTGCCCTCATCCTCAAATTGGTGCAATAAGGCATCAAACATTACATTGTCACACCCCTTATTGTAAATTATCTCATAATCATATCCCAACATTTTTACAAGCCATTTAATTTTTTGTGGTGATGATAGACTAGGCTCGAGGAAATACTTTAGGCTATGACAGTCAGTGCATATTTGGAAATGAAGCCCCAATAATTATGGTTGCCAAGCGTCTATTGCATGTAACATGGACATCATTTCTTTCTCATGCATAGATTGGCCCAGATGCATGCCACTGAGTTTTTGACTCATGAAAGCCAATGACTTACCTTCCTGCATTAATATTGCACCAATGCCCGTACCTAAAGCATCACATTCAATTACAAAATGTTTCGTAAATTATGGTAAGGTCAATACTAGAGTGGATCACATGGCCTGTTTGAGAGCCAAAAAGGCTTGTTGAACGTGTCAGTCCAAAGAAATGATTTTTTCTTGAGAATATTAGTGAGGGGTTGGGCAATGCATCCATAATTGTGGACAAATTTGTGATAGTATCCAGCGAGACCCAAAAATCGACTCAAACTCTTCAAGGTTTTTGGTTGGGGCTAGTCTTGCATTTCCTGAATATTTTTTGGATCAACCCTCACTCCTTCACAACCCACAATTTGTCCCAAATACTCTACTTATTCCATGCAAAAGGGACACTTGGATAATTAAAAAAATAGTTTATGATCTTGGAGTAGTTGCAGTACCTGGTCAATATGCTAAAGGTGAGTGTCCCATATTATGTTGTAGACAAGAATGTCATCAAAAAAGACCAAGAAGAATTTTCAAAGATACAGTTTCAGAAGGTGGTTCATGAGGCTCTAGAGAGTGGATGGGGAATTATATAGAGACCAAATTGCATGAACATGAATTCATGATGGCCTTCATGAGTTTGGAAGGTTGTCTTGTGATAGCTTAAGCGGAGGTCCAACTTGGTAAAAAAATTGCCACCATGCAGTTCATCAAGAAAATCATCAACTACGGGGATAGGAAATTTATCCTTGATGATGAGATTGTGAAGGGCCCTAAAGTTTGGACACATGCACCATTCACCATCTTTCTTTAGAACCATGACCACTGAATATGAATAATGGCTAGTGTTGGGACAAATAACATTGGATTTGAGGAGTTCCTTGATGATTTTTTCAATTTCATTCTTTTGGGCAAAAGAATATTGATAGGGGAAGACATTGGGTGGCGAGCTACCTAGGAGCAAAGGGACAATATGGTCATTCTCACCCCTAGAGGGTGGGATATCCTTAGGTTTTTCGAAGACCTGCTAATGGCAATATAATACTTGTTTCATATCAGAATGAATGGGAGGAGGAGTGGATTCAATGGCATGAATGGCATTAAATTTTGCTACTATCTCATGATGGACCTTTTTTAAAATCTCCTTCATTCGATGTGAGTTGATGATAGTAGGAGCACCTGCTTGGAGTCCTTGCAGTGTATGAGTGTGGTTTTTCTACCTATAGCTCATATATAACTCCTAGAAGCCCATTGTGATAGGGCCCAGTGTGCGGAGCCATTCAACACCAAGCACAATGTCACAACCACCCATTTCAATAAGAAAACATGTGGGTTTTGAGGTGATAATCCCCCATTTGAAGCTTAATATTTTCACAGTGGAATTAACATTTCATGGTCCCCCCATTAGCAATAAGGACTTGGAAATTAGATACCACCCTAACAAAATAATGAACTACTTCTGCTACTCTCTTATGGATAAATTTATTTGTGCTTCCAATATCAATCAACACCACTATTGACCGATGTTTAATAAAACCTTAGATATTGAGAGTCTGGGGAAAATAAATGCCGGTCGGGGCATGGAGTGAGATAACCGACTCATATGACGTAGTTGTAGTATAAGTGTCTGGGTCTACTAGGAGTTCACCCTCTTCCTCCTCAATCACTTCAGTGGATGGAGCTTTATAGGAGTTGTTTTCAGTAGCATTAATTTGAAATAATTTTGGTTCCTTGCATTTATGCCTTGGGGAGTTTTTGTCATCACAATAGTAACATAGTCCTTGTTTCCTTATTTCGGCCATTTTTTACGGTGACACTTTTTGAACCTTAAGTATTTGGGTGGGGCCCGTAGCTAGGGTGGGACGTGTCATGTGATGAAATTTAGAAGATTTGATTGGGAATTTAAAGTGACTTATACCTCTAAGGCCTTGTTGCATGCTTCCAACCAAGTAGTTGGGTGATGCATTCTAACATGGGCTTGGATAGCTTCCTTTAAGCAGCGAATGAAACATTCCAAGTAAAATGTATCTCCTAGTCCTTCAATCTGGATGGCCAATTGTTAAAAGGTTACAATGTAGTCCCATATTGTACTTGTTTGCCTGATCTTAGTGAGAAAACCCAGAAAGTGAGATTCCTGATCAAAGTGGTCACAAATGGATTTTGAGAGCATGTTCCAAGTTGGCTTCCCTGGGTAGAATTTTTTTTGCCACTACCACAATTGCCATCTCTCTTGGTCAAAGTAAAGAGTTCCAACATGTAGTTTAGCTTCATCTTCCCAAATATTGTTAAGGTGGAAATATTATTCCATTTGTGCCACCCATACCACCAGGTTCGAGCCATCAAATTTGTACATGTCCAGCCTGGGTACCCGGTGGCTCGAATATTGGTGACCTCCATGGAAATGAATGTGATGGTTGGATTCTCCTTCTTTGTGTGCATCAACGCTATGTTATTCCCTTATGGGTTTGTGAGACATTTGTAGGGAAGCCAATGCTTATGTGGTTTTGTCAATGGATTCGTGGAAGTTATTGAGTTTTTTTCTTGAGATATTTAACTCTCTCCATTGCTTTCTTTGTAGCCATAACTTGATATCTGATACCATAAATACACTAGCCCTAGTCAAATTTTGAGCTTACTTAAGAGTAGTATAGTTGGAAAGAGGGAAAACTTAGGAGTCTAGTGATGTGGGTCACTTGAAGCCACGTCAGGAAAAATTTTGGGACCGCATGAAAATTGGGGGATTACAGGTGAATGGTAACCACTGCGATCAGCTTGTCATCCTGAACCTTATGGGCTAGGTCTCTTGCAAGTGCCTTGAGATGGCCCCAGATGGTGACCATAATCCAGAATGCTTGATACTACCAAATATCATGTGAAAAACAGGCATGGACTGTAGTAATCGAAACCACAAATTTTTGACACAGCAAAATGTGTTGCTACAATCTGATCTCGACTATGGTGGCCAAAAACCTCACTACGCAAAGAATCTGATATATGTTATGAAAACCCCAATTATTGAATTTGATCTATACTGCGGTGGAAGAACCCCCATTGTTGGATATTATTTGTACAACAGCAGTCGAGCCCCAACTATTGGATTTGATCTAAACGAAAAGGTAAGGAGCGATCATCAGATAGTTGATGGAACTATGGTCACAAATGAGTGTTAGGTGCTACAGATCGTGATATACACAGGCATCCAACAATAGTACTCAACCCAATCTTTCATAGTTCTAACTAAGGAGGATAGACGCTACCCTTAGTCGTACTACCCGACTACCCTATTGTACTTGTGAGTAATCTCCCCGAGTGTTATTCTCAATGTATTGTAGTAGCAATATGATCAACGACTTATCTAAGGTTAGGTTTCAGGTTACCATAGGGTGCTTCTGATATACCCAAGGGTACGTTGAAGTGCAGCCTGTGCGCGGTTTTGTCTAATGTACTACTACTTGAAGGGGTACCCATACGAGTTACAAGGGAGTCCAAGAAGCGTGGCTACCTTTTGTAGTTTCTATGTGCGTGCCTCCCTAAATCCACAAGTTTATGTGCTCAATGATATATCTTTTGGTTTAACTCTAGCCTTAAAAAAATTATGCGAAAATTGGAGGTACAACTGGCCCTAGAAAGTGTTATGATACCACTTGTTATGCACTTGACCTGCGAGAATAATACAATGTCATAAATACGAAACAATATTGCCATAAACACATAAATTGGGATGAGCTACAAAGATATTTTATTATTCAGAAGCAATACAATGTTCACTTGCCTCTTCGAGGGGGCAACCTCCAATAGAGCAGAGCTCAATTACAATAAGACTCGATGATTTGTCCCTTGTTATCTACGACTATTTATAGCTTTATGACATCCAAAACCCTAACTACTAGTGGTCCCTTGCATAATGCGGGTTAACCAATTTATTTATTAAGTATGATCTATTTATAGCTAATTGTGGTCCCTTTTCTATAATGCGGGTCAACCACTAAAAATTACTATTAATGTGGATAACCACTTACGGGATTTATGGACTCAGCTAACTAAATATGACTATGACTAGGCCCCTTAAGCTTATTACATAAATGAATGGGTTAGGGTTGGACCCTAACAAATTTCTAATGCATATGGCCACAAATTATAACCTTTCATAGAAGTCTTCTACCACTACTTTACTATGTCAAGCATTTTGTAGTGTTGTTTCTAGAGTAGGTTTAATCTCATGAGTTTTTACCTACATAGAAGCTATGGAAACTTCTGAAGTGCTTCCACTGAAAATGCATGTGTATTGGCCCCATATTCATAATGTGGGATATTCAAAATCTAGCTAAACTTCAATTGATTATAGCTTTATTGTCTAGTGTCCTTTAAAACTAGGAAATATAGCCGTGGACAAGCTTTATGAGACATAAAAAAGTGATAAAGGGAAGAATTGTACTTCTTCTCTGCTTATATTAGGTATTCAATTTCATCACAAATATTCCCAGTTTAGAATTAGTAATTGCAGGGAGGATGGCATAATGTGAATGATTTCTATGCAAATTTTGAGATTTGATTGAGTTAAGTCAATGTCCCATATTAAGGCTTGAGGGGGGAGGTAGTATCCCTTGAACATTCATGCACATATATTTCATGTTGGTCCTTCTACATAAACTACCTTTTAACTTCAGTAATAATTTAGCTTGATGGGGATGCACAAGATACATCGAGAAGCACTAGGAGAAACTAGATAGATAGTTGAAGGTCTTGCAATGTGGAAACAAGATTGTTCAAGAAAATACCTGTCTTTCTTTTTAGTAAATAGATAGTCTAGAGAGATGGCTTAAGGAGGCATTAAAATTGGATTAGAGGTGGAAATTCATCATGGATACACAGTGGAAATCACATCCCTTTAAAGAGTTAAGGCAAACTGCTATTAAGGGAAAGATAATTTTGTCATCTATATTTTAGTAGATTTTAATTGGACAAACCTTGCATATTTTGGAACCATGTGTAAGCATAATCCTACTTGATAAAGGGAAAAATTGCAATTCTTCTCTGTTAATATTTAGGTATTCAAGTATCACAAATATTCTTAGTTTACAATTTGTATTTGTAATGTTCCAAAACAGGAAAAATAGTGATATGCAAGAACATAATAGTTCTTCACTACAAAAACTAAAAAACAATTAGAACACACCCATTATAATCATAAATATGGTAGTAGCTAAGCCATTTTATTATAAATTGGTGCAATATTACAAAATATGGAAGGAATGCAAGGCAAGCGGAGCAAATCCCAGGTGAAGCGATGACTACTCAGAGCTGGTGTAGTTATCAGTACAGTGTGTGGCGCGCCTTTGTTCTAGTAGATGTGAAGAGTGATTCCATTCTTGTAGAGTGTTTTTTATTTTTGCATGAATGTTAATTTCTGCAATTGATTTGGTGACATTCTTTACTGTTTTCCATTTTCATTCTTGAATGTGGTGTATCGACACAGATTGTGCAGACTCCTTTGAAATAAATGGACCTATCCTAGTTGACAATTAAATGATTGCAGTCTTAGTCAATTAAAAGTGATTAATACAACACTACATTTTGACGTCGTTGCTGCGGAAGGCAATTGACGATACAATTAGCCAAGTTGTTTGTTTGATGATAGAGTATTCCTAGTCCACAGTTGTTGGGTGGTAAG
This sequence comes from Pinus taeda, assembly GCA_000404065.3. Taxonomy (NCBI): domain Eukaryota; kingdom Viridiplantae; phylum Streptophyta; class Pinopsida; order Pinales; family Pinaceae; genus Pinus; species Pinus taeda. The sequence continues at coordinate 22,911 of APFE031154717.1, forward strand.
ACGAGAGGTAAGAACCTACGCATCGCTCTCTATGCAAGGTCACCACTGTGATCACTAGGGCACTTAGGGTGTGGCATTTTGGTATTTTCTTAAAGAACGTGTCTTCATCTCTTCAGTTGTTGGGCGGTAAGATGAGAGGTAAGAACTTGCACATCGCTCTAACATACCTGGGTGGGATCACCACTATAGAAACTGAGACACTTAGAGTGTGAATCAATACACATAGGGTCCATGTGTGCAATTGTAGGAATAGTAAAGATACCAAAAACAGCCCCACTCTAATTAGTCGCAAGAAAAACGGGTCGTAAAAAGGAAAAGGAGAGTGTAGATTTGGGGAGGAAAACATTTATTCGTGAGCTAATCTCAAAACCAGAAAAAGAGCAGTCAAATTCTCAGAGGGACACGGCCAAAACAGGGCTACAAAAAGTTGTTACTCCCATAATAAGAACAAAAGCATCCAATTCCTCTGTCTCTGGACCATATCATTCTAAAACTAGTCTGAACTCTCCCAAGGCTAAGCATCCAAATCAGGAGCAGCAGGGGGAAGCTAGTGACCAGAACCTTAGAACCAAGGGACAATGGGAAATAGGGGGGAGCACCCAAAGCCTAAAACTAGAGAACACATATTGGTTTATCAAGATCCAGATTTGAGCAGCGTGGTGAAATAGCTAGCCCTGAAGCAGCCTGAGCTATCAATTTCACCCATAAGACAATCACTAGAACAGTCTGAAGAAGACCTGTTACAGCAAGGTTTAGGAGGGTCAACAATGGGGGACAACAATAACAACAACACTAAAACGGATGCTACCATCACCGCCTTTTATTTTCCAATAGGGGATATTAGAGGCAAGGCTCCCATGAAAAACATTCCTTTATCATCTCTTTCATTTTTTCAAGGAATGACTGTAGAAGATCCTGACACCTTCTTGTTTGAATTTGATGTCTTGTACAGGAGTTATGATTATGTTTCAGATGCTCAGAAACTAAAATTATTTCCTGCTACTCTAAAAGGAGAAGCCTTGAGATAGTTCATGGGATTAGGCTCTGCTTCCATTCGAACATGGGGCGACATGAAAGAGACATTTTTATCTAAGTATCAAGATTATTCTAGAACTAGGGACTTGAGGGAAGAAATATTTAGGATGACACAAAAGGAGGATGAGAGCTTGGAGGACTATGTGGAGCGATTTCATTACAATTTGCAGAGATCTAAACATAGTGACTTAAATCAAGAGATCTTGAAGACCATATTTATAAGGGGAATGAGAGATGACTGCCTTGATACCCTGAATCTATTAGGGAAGGGGGACATATCTCAGGGACCATTCACCGAGATAATAAAGCTTTGTTTGAGATGCTCTAGAGGATCGTCGAAGGGGAGAAGTACGATACGAGATGTCTCTGCCCAAATACAGATATCTGCAAGTGGAGGAGTAACCAGAGCAAAGATCGACAATTTATTTGAAAATTTTAAAACTGACCCCCTCAATACTTTATCTGCTCAAATAATGATGGCACAAATCAAGAAGGCACAAGGGGAAGCTAATACAACTTTAGTTGTGTTATGTCTGAAGTGCAGAAAGAAACATCCCCTGAGGGATTGCGAAATGAATAGCATCATCTTGTGCAATATTTGTGAACTAGAACATCCTACAAGTCAATGTTAGGAGCTTCCTAGATTGAAAGCAATGATTAGAGAGTCGAGTGAAGAATTTCAGTCTTCCTATTTCATCGGGCCCAGGAGACCATGGCAACCACGACCCCCAGGTATGTTTCGGTAATTTTATTCTTTTAATTCATAGAATAATGCATATAACGCTCAACAATATCCACGGCAATACTCTACTCCTTCTCCAGCATAGCTTCCTTCACCCTGGAACCAGTGGTCTCCCTCTCCACCTATTTAGTATCCTCCATCTCAACCATATCCTTGGAGTCAAAACTAGAGGGGGAATGCCCAAAGTCTAGCCCCCTCTGCATTGTCGATGCAACTGCAGTTACAATTTCCTCCTCTCAAAACTCTTGTTCCTACACCACCTATGCGACCCAAATTACCTGTGCAACCTAACCCTAACCCAAATAATAAGGCAGCCCAGAGCATAGAGGCTTGGACTACCTTCCAAACCTATCTTATCACTCCTATTGTACTTAATGAAATTCAACTACAGTCGAGTAAGGTGATCAAACCAAACCGCTCACCTATCCTCACAGAGGAGGAATGTGAGTCTTCCAGAGAAGGTACGATAAATCTTGAGGCGACTGTTACACCTGTAACAGTTGATGCAAGACGGACTGTTACACCTGTAGCAGTCAACCTGAGAAGAACTATTGCTCCTGTAACAACCAACTCAAGCAAAGTTGATGCACTTGTAACAGCCGATTCAGCTGCTACGACTCAGGATCCTCTGTACCCCAAAGATTAATTGAGACAGGAACGACTTCACAAACTGAATCTGATTTTCTTAGGAAGTTGCAAAACTTGCACGTGCAGATTCCTCTCCTACAAGCTCTTAAAGAAGTGCCTATCTGTGCTAAAACAGTATGAGGCCTGTGCATTAAGAAACCTAGAAGGAAGCCTAAGGACCCTACTACTATACATGTGATGGGAAAACTATCTGAATTGATGACTAGTCAGCCTCTCTTAACCAAGTATAATTATCCAGGGAATCCTACGGTTATTGTTTATATTGATGACCAGCCCATAACTAATACACTGATTGATCTAGGGGTGATCATTAACGTAATGACAAAGGACCTTTTTACCACCCTGGCACTACATGGGCTTAAACATACGCCTACCGTTCTTGAATTAGCAGATAGGTCCCGTGTTAAACTCAAGGGGGTATTGGAGGGTATAATAATCACAGTAGATTCCTAGAGGTATCCAGCTGACTTTATTATCTTGCAAACCAAATCCAACCTGGGGGGACATCCTTTGATTTTAGGGAGACCTTGACTGGCCACTGTAGATGCATTTATAGGGTGTAGATCTGGATCTATGATAATTTCAGATGGTCGGGCTACAAAGAACCTTAATCTTTACCCCCAACAAAACCAAATATGGAATTGAACAATCCCTAGTGGGATAAATTTGAACCCGAATGAAATATTTCCCTACTGCTCCTTACCCTTGGAAAAGCCCAGTATTTTAAGGATGAGACAAAGGATGATATCATTAATGGCTTTATTAGTAATTCACTTTTTGTCACTTCTATTGAAGATTCAAGGTAGGAAGATGAGGTAGATAATGTAAACTTTGAACAAATTAGAACCACTCCGCATACTGTCAATAGTCCAGTTGAAATAGAACCAAGGAAGTATTTGAATATTAATCCCAACCTAATTGCTGAGAAAAATCAATTTTTGTTACAACTGTTACAGAAATACAAAAAGGCCTTTGCATGGGACAACACAGATATGACAGGGATTCATCCCAGCCTGTGCACTCACCACATTTATTTGAAAGATGGTTGCAATCTAGTTAGACAACTATAGAACCACATGAACCCTACACTAAAGGAGGTAGTGAAAGAAGAATTGCATAAACTCCTAAATGCTAACTTCATTTATCCGATATCTGACAGCCAGTGGGTACCTCCACTTGTCATCATCCCTAAGAAGAATGGAAAGTGGAGAGTTTGTGTGCATTATAGAGAACTTAACAAAGCCACTCAAAAGGACCATTTTCCTCTGCCATTTATAGATCAGGTCCTTGACACCCTCTCTGGGAAGAAGTTTTTTTCATTCTTAGAAGGGTCTAGTGGTTACAATCATATACAGATTGCCTCAAAGGATCAGGATAAAATGACCTTTACTTGCCCTTGGGGAACTTTCACATACAGAGTTATCCCTTTTGGACTCTATAATGCACCAACAACTTTCCAGAGGGCAATATTGGGAATATTCTCATATCTATTGAATGACTGTCTTGAAATCTTCATGGACAACTTTACACCTTATGGTGATGTCTTTGAAACATCATTAGTTAATCTAGAAAAAGTGTTGGAACATTGTGTATGGACTAATGTTGCTTTGAGCACCGAAAAGTGTCACATGATGATGAATTAAGGGATTGTGCTTGGAAACCTCATTTCTACTGACGGGATAGGGGTAGATCCTACTAAGATAGAGGTAATCTTGAAAATCCCAACTCCCAAGACACAAAAAGAGGTACGCAGTTTCTTGGTGCATGCAGGGTATTATAGGAGATTTATAGACAATTTCTCAAAAATTGCACTGCCTCTGTTCTTGTTACTTATGAAAGATGTGGAATTTGTGTGGATAGGAAAGTGCGAGCAGTCATTTTTGAAGTTGAAAAGTTGTGTATCAGTAGCCCCTATTTTGTGTGGACCAAATTGGAAATTGTCATTTCACATAGCTACATATGCATCTAACTTTGTTGTGGGTGTTGTTTTGGGCCAGCTGGAGGTTATGAAACCCTACACTATTTATTACATAAGCAAGAACTTGACTCCAGCTGAGCTCAACTATACAATGACCGAGAAAGAATTCCTAGCAGTGGTGCATGCCATCAACAAGTTTCGACATTACATCACCAAGTATCAAGTATTTGTACACACTGGCCACTCTGCCATTCATTTTTTAACGAATAAGCCAATTACCAAAGGTAGGGTTACACGTTGGTTATTGTTGTTACAGGAATTTGATATCACAATCCTAAACAAACCTGGAAAAGATAATGCCGTAGTTGATTTTCTTTCTAGGTTAACTATTGATAACGATTGCATTCTTACTGAGGATTATTTTCCTAATGAGTATATTTTGTTATTTCTACTCACTCACCATGGTATGCAAACATAGCCAATTATCTTGCTACAGGAAAGTTCCCACAATACTTATCTTCCAAGGAAAAGAGAAATATCATACAACAGAGTGATACTTATTCCTGGATAGAGGGGAATCTCTATCACACTGGACTAGGTTTTTAGATGAGATGATGTGTCAGGGAAGATGAGATTTTTTATATTCTTAAAGCTTGTCACAAGGAACCTTGTGGAGGGCACTTCGCAGACAAGCGGACGGGATACAAAGTCCTCTCGACAGGATATTATTAGCCAACAATATTTTAGGATGCTAAGAAGTTCGTGAAAGGGTGCGATAGCTAGAAGAGGATGGGCCAACTGCTGCAATTAGATGAGATGTTGTTACAACCTCAAATAGCCTTAGAACCATTTGAGAAATGGGCCTTGGATTTTGTAGGACCAATTAATACTTCATCTCAACAGAAGTCCTACATCTTGGTATGCATGAACTATGTCACAAAATGGGTCGAGGCAAAAGTACTAACCAGAGCCACGAATCAGGTTGTTTAAGACCTCTTGTTTAAAGACATATTTGCCCATTTTGGGATACCCATGGAGATAGTGACAAATGGAGGGCCCCAATTTACATCTCTCTTGATCCAAAAGTTGGTTGAAAAGTCTAAAATCCATCACAGAATCACTTCACCTTATCACCCATAAGAAAATGGCCAAGTGGAAAGCACCAACAAACATTGAGGGGATTCTTACTAAGACTGTGCTAGCCACGAAGGAATTGGGTTGATAAACTTCTAGAAATGTTGTGGGCATATATAACTACATGGAGGAACACTATGGGATTCTCACCAAATGAACTTGTGTATGGTAAAAATCCCTTATTCCATATAGAATTCAAAATCAAGACATTCAGAACGACATTGTAGGTAAATCTGGATCTGGCTATAGCAAAAAAAACAATGGTTGAACCAGCTCAATGAATTGGAGGAGAAACGGTTGGTTGATATTCAGCAAACAAAGACTATCCAATAGAAGAGAGCTAAGTGGCATGATAGGTTTATGTTGAAGCCCCGAAAATCGGGTCAGCAACAAGGGGGATACCCGCCCGGTCCAGACCTTGGTTGGCAGCTCCTTTTCCGTTTAGTATAGCGGGTCCGACTGGGGATATGGAGCAGTTTCCCAATATATGAGTGTGTGTGTGTAGAATTTGATATTTCTGATCTAACGGTTCCTAATTAAAATGCTCTAATTCTAACTTTAATCTAATGACATGCTATTGTATTCTAATAAACAGATATATCTAAGTCTATACTAACCCGGGTGTAATCTTTCTGTTATGCGATCTAAAATTATTTCAGCTAAATATCGGTAATAAAGATTATTCAATTGCTATAAGAAAAGAATTCAATAAATATGAACCACTTCGCATAAAAAGTTAGGCGAAACAGTTGTGAAAAGCATATCGCATAATAAGCTATTCATACATTAAGCATAAATAAATAGCTATCACCGTACAAAAGTGCCAAATGATAACTCGGGAATTCATGCATTAACATATAAAAAACTAAACTTGAATGTCACTTTAACACAAGAAATAGAAATAGTTAAGAGATAGGAGTACCATTTATAACTAATTCTACTCATGAGCTTCAAGCGATAACGATTTATCTCTTCTCAATCCAACATCCACTAAGAGTACAAAAGTGCAACATCAGTAGCAGATATTAAATGCAAAAATCAATAAATCATGTTCTATTCATTCATCAAAACCTCCTTAGAGGGTGCAAAAGTGCATGTTCTGAGGACACACTTTTGATAAATTTCTGGACCCTTCTCTAAATGCATGAGAAGGGTTTAAATACTACTAACTACATCTAAAAATAACTTATTACAAAAATTTAGGATACGGTTTAAATGACCGTCCTTTTTCTAGGCAAAATAAAGTAAAACTATTTCTAAAATTAAATCTAAAATCTAACTATTTTTGTATCTACTCCTTAACATCGCAAGCATTCAGCATTTTCTTGAGAAGAGTCGGTTTGCCGACTTCAGCCTTTAACTGTCTGTAAAAATGGAATCAGCAAAAGCTGTCACCATCTTTTCTGCAGAATTTATGATGCTTTCGAGAATCATACACTGACTATGTAGTTTTACTGAGTACTTTGAAGATATTTCTGACCATTACCACTGATTTTCATATTCAAGTTTTACCTTTTATCTTTAATATACTATTTCCGAATTTCTGGAGCTTATAGGTAGCTGAGCAATTAGGAGCTTTCCATTTCGAGAAGTTTTACCCAGCGATGCGCGATTAGCGCCTAGGAAACTGCCTCTGTTTCTTGATCTGGGCTTCCTTGGTGCGGTTTTCGCCTCTTGCGCGCTTTCTTTTATCATATGAAAAGCTGAAATTTTGTGAAGATAATGGTCCATTAAGTTCTTGACCCTGAGTGCTAAACTGTATGTTTTTATCCGCACTATCCAGTATCCTTTTAGCCATATCTGTGTAGGGGAGCATTTTGGACCTTGCCTCTATCCGATACAGGAATGAACAAGCTAAATCTGCAACTAATGCTTCAGAAGACCTCTGTGAACTCGCAGTAGCTGTGAATCTCATTATCTTAGGATTCTCTTCTTAAACTAGATTATACATGCCTTCCCAGGTGGGAATACTCGCGTATTTGTTGCATGCGGTGTCTATGTACATGGGAGCCATTTTATCTTCAGACATCGGAGCCTTGCCTTTCTTCCTCATAGTTTCTGTATACTGCATTGTATAATCTTTTTGTTCTTCATTCCTACAGTTTACAAGTGAGGTGAGAGTAATGATAAGGACAGTGACGGGAAAGTTTTAAATGCCGAAGACATGAAAAAATATACCACCTTACGTGAATTGGCTCTTCGATAAACACAAAACCATATTTCCTTAACAACTGGCAATTACTTCATTAATTAGCATTAAAGCGCATAACCAGGTCTCGGTTTAAAAAAAATAAAAAAAAAAAAAAAAATAAAAAATAAAATAAAATAAAAAAATCTAGGATAATGAGCCGAAAGATTTGGGATGGAGTGATTATGCGATTTGCTTCGCAACATCGCAGATCGCTGCATCGCATTATCGCAATATCACTGTGTTGTTCTATCGTAAGGTCGCTTTAGCGCTTTATCGCAATATCGCAATATTGCTTGATCGCATTATCGTAATATCGCAATATCGCGATATCGAAATGTTGATGTATTTTATGCAAAATGCGATTTTGCAATATGCGACATCGCATATCGGCGTTTTTGAGGTTTTCTAATATAAGTGCGCTTCTAAGGCATGTGATGCGATATTCTTTAAGGAGTGATTTTTCTTTCCTCATCATGAAACTTAAGCTTTTTTAGATTTTTCAAGGTATTTTCCTAAGTTTATGATGGTAAGTTTTATTTTTAAAAAAAAAGAAACAAGCATTAATTCTTTTTTTTTGAATTTTTTTTTACTAAGGGTCCCCACTTATTTAGTATTAGTAATAACATTAAATAAGAAAGGGGGGTTGTTGGTGGCCACAAAAATTGGCGATTCACTTGGAAGAACCAGTTATCTCTGTCTTTCTTTTGAATTTTCTAAACTTCCAAAACATAAAATTTTCCAGAAAGTTAAACTTTATTATAGAAAGATAAAGTACATTATGCTTTAACCTGTCAATGATATTTTGTTTCAACTATTTTCAACTTTGATTATTTGCTTCCTCAAGCTATTATTTGTATTTACATCAGTCATTACTTGGTTTATAAAGATAAAACAAAGTCTTCTCTGTAAACCAATTTTAAATATGCTCATTTGTCGTAGGTAGAGCCTCTGCTGCCAGCAGGCGTTCATAGCCTCGACAAGGTTACCTGTTACCCATCAATGATCCTGTATCCTACTTAAAGAAACCTACAATTCGCAAAGAAGAATCCACATCCACACTTGTTGCTTTGATTTTCTTTTACTCTTAAAGAGAAATGTCTTGGTTTGATAGCCAATTTATGATGCAGTCATTCACTTGATTTATAACTTTGCTAAACAAGCTGACTCGTGATGAGACCCCTTGTCTTTTGATTGCAATAATCTTGAGCCATTGCCCTGTTATGGTATGCAATATTGGCAAAGTCAGCAAGTTATAATATCTGTGATTATGATAAGTTGGCTCGTGATGAGACCTCTCACTCTTTGAGATAAAGTGTATCCTTGGATTGTTCCTCTGAAAGTTGTGATTTCCTTAGTAGGGAGGAAGTCATTGTTTCCTTAAGATAGCTCTGGACGACAATAGTAGAGTTTTTGGAAAGAGTTGTTCTACAGAGAATCTTTATTTTGTTATTGATACCTTTCATTGCACTGATATAAAACAAGTTCTCACTAAAAGTTGTTTTCATCAAATTTTATTAAGTTGAAATTAGTATCATATCTAGGCTAGAGTCTTTAACTGTATCTTTCTACAATAAAGATCAATTTTCCAAACGATTTGCTATTTATACAAGCGAAATATCAAAATTTGAAAGAGAATTGGTGTCTTTTTCGTAAATGCCTAATGTAACCATTCACAACTGGTTTTATTATGAAAATAAAAAATCTAATCTACAAAATAGAAGAGTGATCTACTAAGGAAAATATTTCTTAAGGATCTATCCGTTAACAGGTAAAGAATCTCTTTTTCCTGTTAAATCCTGCAACATAAAAGTGGATGGACCTATGACTTCTACAATTTGAAAAGGACCAAGCCACATTCGTTGAAATTTTTTATGTTTCCCTTTTTCCTCATGGGCCTTGTCCCATTTTAAAACCATATCTCCCATCTGAAAATCTTTTATGGTCATTATGTTTGAATCAAAAGAGGATTTTACTAATGCTTGATGATGAGCGTGAGTTCTTTTGGCATGTTCTCATTGTTCTTCTAACTTAATTATTTCCATTTGCCTTAGTTGTAAGGAGAAAGTTGGTACTTCATCAATATATTGAACTAAAGACAGTGAGGGAATTGCTAAATGAGTCGGGAGAGCCACTTCTTTTCCATAAACTAAATTGAATGGAGAAGTGCCGATGGAGGCTTTTTGCGTTATTCGGTCTGCCCATAAAGCATATATTAAGGACTTATGCCAATTTTTATGATTTTGGTCAATTGTTCGTTTGATAATCCTGATTAGGTTTTTATTTGTAGATTCAGCTATCCCATTCCCCTGTGGGTAATAATTGGCAGAATATTTAAGTTTGAAACCTCTTTTAAGTGCAAACTCAGTCATTGCATTTCCAAAAAACTATGATGCATTGTCAAACATTAAAGCGGAAGGCAACCCAAACCTGGTGATTATAAATTGATCTATGAACTCAATGATATGTTCAGCATTAGCCGTCTTGAGTGGAAATGCTTCTACCCATTTAGTAAAGTAATCTGTTGTTGTAAGAATGTACCTATGTTGCTTAGAAGAGTGAGGAACAATCTCACCTCTTATGTCCAATCCCCACTCATCAAAAGGTTGTTCAATGTTGACCGGCTGTATGGAAAAGATGGTTTCTTCTGTTTCCCCGCAGCGGTTTGGCAGATTTGTTGGACACCTAATCCTAAATGGGTTAGTGTGGAAGCCGAATGGACAAAAGCAGTCCAAGATACCTTGGGATGTGAATCCCAACGGTCACATAATGTACTATAAATGTATATCATTTGTGAATAAAAATTGAACTGCGTGATTTATCTTTCCTATCTTTCTCGCTCCCCATGTGTGTTTAAAATGGTATCAGAGCCATGATGTGTGGCCTGTGTAGTTTTCTTTCTCAGGGTTTATCCTTTAGTTAAAAAAAAAATGAGATGTTGTTATTCCCTGAGCAACTGGTCTGAGCTGCCTTGAATAATGCTGGCCTAGTCTTCATTACCTGTAACGCTCCATTAATTCTGCCTGCCTGTTCTTCTGAATACAATAATCGCTCCCCATGTGTGTTTAACAAGATTTGGCATTTCCTAATGTAATTGTGTGAGGCTTTGAATAATGTGGGCCAATAATAGCCTGCGCATAAGATTTTATGTGCAGTAGCGTCTCCAGCATAATGTCCGCCTACTGGCCCATCGTGGAGTTCCTGCAAAACTTTTTCAGCTTCAGATTTCTCAAGACATCTAAGGAGAATAGAATCATAATTTATTCTAAAAAGAATATCACTTAGGAGCTGATACTGTTTGGATTTCAACCTTAGAGCTATTTTCTTGGTATGATCGAGGTATGAAGGAGCATATCCATTCTTTAGATAATACATGATATTGGCATATAATGACTCATTATCGTTTAGGCTTACCTCGTATACTTGTATGTTTGCAAATGGAATTTCAGATATCAACGATGCTCCGGCCAACATTTTTCAAAAGCATTGACCTTTTACAATGCTTGCTGGTTTGATTTCTACATCATATTCCTGTAAGGAAGTAACCCAATTGGCTCTTTTCTCACCCACATCTTTTTGCACTAAAAGATTCCTTACCGCTGGAAATGGTACAATGATTTTCGTATGGGTTTTGAGTAAAAAGGGTCTGAAATATTTGATTGCTCTGAAAACAGCATAAGCGTGTTTCTCCACATCTGAATAATTTAATTCAGCCCCCTGTAAATTTGAACTGAAGAAAGCAATTAGGGCTTCTGCCTTATCTTGATTTGCTTGAGTAAGTGTCGCTGTGTATGATCTGTCAGAGGCAAATGTATATAAAATAAAAGGCTCTGAAAAATTTGGAGTTGCTAAAGATGGAGCATTCACAATTGCTTGTTTGATCAGATTGAATGCCTCATATTCGTCTTGGCCCCATTTGAAGTTTGAGTTCTTTTTTATCATTGCTTGTGAAGGAAACACAATTCTTGAAAAATCTGGGACGAATCGCTTTACAAAGTTGATTTGACCAAGGAAAGATTGCATGGATTTTTTGTTGTGAGGTAGGGATATTTCAGAAATCTTTTTGATTATGTCAGGATCAATGTGTATTCCAGATTTTGACACTATGAATCCTAGAAGTTTTCCTTCATTAAATGCGAAAAAGGATTTTTTCGGGTTAAGTGAAATTCCATACCTTAAACAATGTTGGAAGATTTGTTTTAAATCTCTGAGATGGTTGCTTCGTCTCTTGGAATAGACAGTTATATCATCCAAATAGATTACCACATACTTATTAACTAAACCTTTGAATGCAATGTCCATGGCTCTCTGAAATGTGGCACCAGCATTGATCAGGCCAAAAGGCATTTTTTGATATGCGTAGGTGCCCCATTTGGTTCTAAATGTTGTTTTTAATTGGTCATCTGGATGTACCAACACTTGATTGTATCTTGAAAATCCATCTAAAAAGGACATTAATTCTGACCGAGCGACTGCCTGCAAAATTTGTTCCATAGGAGGCAAAGGAAAATTATCCTTTTGGTAGGCTTTATTAAGATTTCGAAAGTCAATACAGATTCTGATATCTCCATTTTCTTTCTAACGGGAACCATATTGGAGACCCATTTGGAATTTCGAACAGGAAAGATTATTTTGGCTTTCAATAGCTTGTTGAGTTCAGATTTGATCTGGTTTTCTATATTGGGATTGATTTTTCTCAACTTTTGTTGAACTGGTTTTTCATTGTCAATCATTGGAATAGTATGTTGGATGATAGAAGTGTCATACGTTTTAAGTTCATCATAGTTCCAAGCAAAAACATTTTTGTATTGTCTCAAAAGACGGAAATATGCTATTTTTTCTTCGGGAGCTAGGCCAAGGCCTAGATTGACGTTCTGTGGTTTGGCATCAGTTCCTAGATTTACTAATTCGTAGTTCAAAGTTGAACTTTGGAGTTTTAAATTAACAGATCTTTTAAAACGATCTTTCAAATCATAAAGGTCTTCTAGTTTGACTACTGACTTAGGTATAGCATTGTTAATGCTATATTGTTGCAATTGTCGGTCATGTTGGTCTTCGTCAATTATTTGATTGGCATAGGATCCTTCAGATGTGAGAAAACTCATGATATTAGGATCGTCGTTGAATATTCTCCAATTTGTGATGTTATTAGGAATAGAAGGTCTAAATATTAATTCTATGGAGAATCTATCTGGACTAAAATCTTCTGAAGGGATAAGTTTAGAAGCTACGTTAGCTAAAAGGTCTGCACTTGCATTCTGGAGTCTAGGAATTGATAAAATATTAAATGCTATAAAGTGCTCAGTCAGATCTTGAACTAAAGATTGATAATGTTTTAAATGACCTGATAAGCAATGTATAGTATTATGTACCTGTCTAACTACAATCTCAAAGTCTCCGAAAACTTGAAGGTATTTGACGTCTAATCTGATTGCTTTGTACAACCCTTGGACTAAGGCCTCATATTCTGCAGTATTGTTGGTGCAATCAAATTCGAGTCTACAAGTTCACATAGTTTTATCTCTTTCTGGACTAACTAGCACGCATCCTGCTCCTGCTCCGTTAGATTTAGAACCATCAAAAAATAATTTCCAAAATAAAGACCTATTTACAGGACTATCTAAAAAATTGATACATTTAGAACTATCTGTTTGGGAAAAACTTTCGACTTGAGATAAAACAGAATGTTCTAAGTAAGGCGACGTGTGAGCATTAAAATTTCCTAGGAAAGAATCTACTGAGTAATTGCCAATAATGCTATTGTTATATGCTACTGGTTCATTTTCTCCCTCTAGCTCCGTTACTATGTATTTCTGATGTCGTTCTCGTTCAACTTTTATTTGATTTGGTTTACCATTGTAGGGCATCCACATGTGCGACCAGTCCGTTGCGAAGTATCCATGAAGTTTTTCTGACCAATCCCTGCTAAGAATTAAGCCATAAAATTCTGGAATGTCAGCAACTAAAATGTCGATAACTTGACATACCTTTGGGTTGGATGACAGCCTTATGGTAACCTGATTTAATTCTCCAATTACTTCGACTTGCAATCGATCTAGCTGGACTATGCGGACAACAGACTTCTGTGGTTGAACGTTCAATTTTGTACATATTGACTTTGGCAAAATATTCGATGAAGCTCCCGAATCCACTAAGCAATTATGCACATTTTTATTAAAAATTTCATAAGTAAGAAGAAAGGGGGGAGTATGAGATCTCGATCTACCTCCAATTAATGTGATGTCATTTGGATCGATTTTGTTAATCACATTAGTCGGAGGTCGTCCCATATCGTGGGAAGCTTGAGAAATTATAGCGGCATGCAAAGGTGCAACTGGCACAGCATGTAATTCTTTTAAAATTATCTTTTGCTGGTGTTTTAACTTGTTCAATTCGTAAAGAGTGATGTTGGCCCGAGTCTTTTTCATGTCTTTTATAATATTGTATTCCATTTCGTCTGAAATGATCAGCGTTTTAGATGGAGTAGATGAATCTGTTTGGATTGGGCTGGTTTGAATCGCTTTAGGTGTTGTTTTCTTGGTTGCGACTTTATCCTTCATCGCCGAGCTTCCGCTCTTTGGATTAGGGATAGTTTGAGGAGGGTCAAGCTGATTTCTACTACGTGTACTAATCGGGAATGCTTCTTGATCCTCTTCTTGTGGGAGGATGAAATCCCACATTCCTTGTAACTCTACAACTTCTTCTTCATCGGTTTGCCCTTCAGTAGCAATTTCCTCCTCTTCTTCCTCGGATTCAGCACTTGTAATAGCATTGGGAGACCTTGAATCAGTTGAAGTGTTTCTCTTAAAAGCTCTGTAGGGATTTTTTGAAGAAGTTTCTTCCAATTGTTTCTTAATGTCGACCATCTCATTAGACATGGTCTTCAAAACTTTTTGCAATCCTTCTAAATCAAAAGGATCTTTCGATTGTTTTTTCTTGGGATCTTCTTTAAAGGTAACCTTCTTTGATTTCCATTCCTCTATCGCTAATTTCTTTTCTAGGGCTATTATACGTTTCTCTACTACTATGGCTTCTTTCATATTTTCGGCTAAAGTTGTTTTATTAGCCCTATCCACAAATATTGCTATGTTTGATGGTAAAGCGGTGATATACCATTCACTTCTCACTTCTTCGCTGGGCTTGGAAGCAGTAGGAATTTTGTTTAACAGTTTATTGAAACGTGAATTGAAATCTTTGATGGATTCTTTTGGTTGGGCCCTAAGGTTCGACAGGTCACTGATCAACGTTGTCGTAGACCTATCATCACCAAATTTAATGAGGAATTGTTCCTGGAAGATATCCCAACTAGCAATAGATCCAGATGGTAATGAAAAATACCATGATCCGACTGTTCCCTGAAGAGTATAAGGAAAAAGTCGAACAACAGCATCTTCATTAGTAACTCCGTTAAGGTTTATGGATAACATAAAGTTATTAATATGCTCTTCCGCTAGCATGCCTTATTCAGGATTAAACTTAGGCAGCCATTTTTCAGGATGGGCTGGCAGTTGACTCAAGGGCGCAGGCTTCAAGACTTCCCCTGGGTTGTTCCATGGAGATTGGGCCATCGCTGATCCACTAACGGAAGGAAGTGCAGAAGATGATCCCTAAGGTTGAGGAAATGAGGGTATTATAACTCCAGATGATTGAGAAGGAGATGTAGAAGTACCAGTAGGCTGGTGGACAATGGTCTGAAGTGGTGGAGTGGATGGTTGACTTCGCGGTGCGGAAGTTGAGATGGATGATGATGGTGAAAGAGTCTTGCTATCGGACCCTTTAGGTGATTTCCTTGCTCTCTTTCTAGTGGGTACAGGTAATTCAGTCGGTTGAACACCAAACTTTTCACTCTTTAATCTGGTTAAGGGATGAGCAGGGTTATATTGCAAAGTCACGTTGCCTTGAGATTTATCAGATCTTTAAGGAGATAGAGAAAATCCCTGAAGTTTGTGAATCAGAGATTCAACTTCAAGAGGTTCAAAAATAGATTGTTCTGAAATGTCAGGGTTTGTAGTAGCAGCTGTTGATCCTACGACTTCTGGCTGTGGATTTGAAGATTCTAAATGTAGTGGAGAAGTCGGGGGAGATGGTGAGGGCGATTTACTCTCAGAATGGTATTTTGATTTCGACTTACTTGCCATTCATAGTTCAAGGCCCTCCTTCTAGCGCCAAATATGTTGAAGCCCCAAAAATCAGGTCAGCAACAAGGGAGATACCCGCCAGGTCCGGACCTTGGTTGGCAGCTCCTTTTCCGTTTGGTATAGTGGGTCCGACTGGGGATATGGGACCAATTTCCCAACATATGAGTGTGTGTGTGTAGAATTTGATATTTCTGATCTAACGGTTCCTAATTAAAATGCTCTAATTCTAACTTTAATCTAATGACATGCTATTGTATTCTAATAAACAGAAATATCTAAGTCTATACTAACCCGGGTGTAATCTTTCTGTTATGCGATCTAAAATGATTTCAGATAACAATCGGTAATAAAGATTATTCAACTTCTATAAGAAAAGAATTCAATATAGATGAACCACTTCGCATAAAAAGTTAGGCGAAACAGTTGTGAAAAGCATATCACATAAAAAGTTATTCATACGTTAAGCATAAATAAATAGCTATCACCTTACAAAAGTGCCAAATGATAACTTAGGAATTCACGCATTAACATATAAACAACTGAACTTGAATGTCACTTTAACACAGGAAATAGAAATAGTTAGGAGATAGAAGTACCATTTATAACTAGTTCTACTCATGAGCTTCAAGCGATAACGATTTATATCTTCTCAATCCAACATCCGCTAAGAGTACAGAAGTGCAACATCAGTAGCAGATATTAAATGCAAAAATCAATAAATCTTGTTCCATTCATTCATCAAAACCTCCTCGGAGGGTGCAAAAGTGCATGTTCTGAGGACAAGTTTTTGATAGATTTCTAGACCCTTCTCCAAATACATGATAAGGGTTTAAATACTACTAACTACA
Organism: Pinus taeda; assembly: GCA_000404065.3. Classification (NCBI taxonomy): domain Eukaryota; kingdom Viridiplantae; phylum Streptophyta; class Pinopsida; order Pinales; family Pinaceae; genus Pinus; species Pinus taeda. The sequence continues at coordinate 39,562 of APFE031154717.1, forward strand.
TCTAAAAATAACTTATCACCAAAATTTAGGATACGGTTTAAATGACCGTCCTTTTTCTAGGCAAAATAAAGTAAAACTATTTCTAAAATTAAATCTAAAATCTAACTATTTATGTATCTACTCCTTAACGTCGCAAGCATTCAGCATTTTCTTGAGAAGAATCAGTTGGCTGACTTCAACCTTTAACTGTGCTATAAAAATGGAATCAGCAAGAGCTGTCACCATCTTTTCGGCAGAATTTATGATGCTTTCGAGAATCATACACTAACTATGTAGTTTTACTAAGTACTTTGAAGATATTTCTGACCATTACCACTGATTTTCGGATTCAAGTTTTACCTTTTATCTTTAATATACTTTTTCCGAATTTATGGGGCTTATAGGTAGCTGAGCAATTAGGAGCTTTCCAATTCAAGAAGTTTTACCCAGCGATGCGCGATTAGCGCCTAGGAAATTGCCTCTGTTTCTTGATCTGGGCTTCCTTGGTGGGATTTTCGCCTCTTGCGTGCTTTCTTTTATCGGATGAAACGCTAAAATTTTGTGAAGATAATGGTCCATTAAGTTCTTGACCCTGAGTGCTAAACTGTCTATTTTATCCGTGTTGTCCAGTATCCTTTTAGCCATATCTGTGAAGGGGAGCATTTTGGGCCTTGCCTCTATCCGGTACAGGAATGAACAAGCTAAATCTGCAATTAATGCTTCAAAAGACATCTGTGAACTCGCAATAGCCGTGAATCTCATTACCTTAGGATTCTCTTCTTCAACTAGATTATACATGCCTTCCCAAGTGGGAATACTTGTGCCTCTGTTGCATGCGGTGTTTGTGTACATGGGCGCCATTTTATCTTCAGACATCAGAGCCTTGCCTTTCTTCCTCATAGTTTCTATATATTGCATTGTATAATCTTTTTGCTCTTCATTCCTGTAGTTTACAAGTGAGGTGAGAGTAATGATAAGGACAGTGACGGGAAAGCTTTAAATGCCGAAGACATGCAAAAATATACCACCTTACGTGAATTGGCTCTTCGATAAACACAAAACCATATTTCCTTAACAATTGGAAATTACTTCATTAATTAGCATTAAAGCGCATAACCAAGTCTCGGTTTATAAAAAAAAAGTTTTCTTGAATAATGAGCCGAAAGATTTTGCGATGGAGTGACTATGCAATGTGCTTCGCAACATCACAGATCGTTGCATCGCATTATCGCAATATCACTGTGCTGCTCTGTCGCAAGGTCGCTTTAGCACTTTATCGCAATATCTCGATATCGCTTGATCGCAATATCGCTATATCGCAATATCGCGATATCAAAATGTTGATGTATTTTATGCGAAATGTGATTTTGCGATATGCGACATCGCATATCGGCGTTTTTGAGGTTTTCTAATATAAGTGCGCTTCTAAGGCATGTGATGCGATATTCTTTAAAGAGTGATTTTTTCTTTCCTCGTCATGAAATTTAAGCTTTTTTAGATTTTTCAAGGTATTTTCCTAAGTTTATGATGGTAAGTTTTATTTATATTAAAAAAAAAGCACTAATTCATTTTTTTTTGAATTTTTTTTTACTAAGGGTCCCCACTTATTTAGTATTAGTAATAACATTAAATAAGAAAGGGGGGTTGTTGGTGGTCACAACAGTTTATCAAAAAGAAGAAATTTCAGAAAGGAGATTGGGCTCTCTTATATGATTCGAGATTCAAGGATTTCAAGGGTAAGCTTTGCACTAGATGGCTAGGTCCCTATGAAGTTGATGCAGTCTTTGACAATGGGACTATGAATTTGGTTATCATTGACAGTATGAGGACACCATTACTTGTTAATAGGCACCGTCTTTGTTTATATCATAAACTTACTTCACGGGATTCATTTGTTAACATTATCATGGATTCTGACCTTCAGATTACAGGAGAAGGGGAAAACCCTCCTGTGCTGCCAAAATTTTAAATTTTCCAATAAGTGTAACAATTGAAAACCAACCTCGCTTGGCAGCTGTTACACTTGTTTGAATATATATATAATATATATATATATATATATATATATATATTTATATATATAATATATATATATATATAATATATATATATACATATACATATACATATACATATACATATAATTAAGAATCTGACTATGAACCTCTTTTAGGGGCACAACAGAAAAATTTCTGTGACTGTTGAAAACGCACTTTGTGGCCGCTGTTACACACTTTCATTGAAATAACATTTGTCATTTCATGCATATCTTATAATAATGTTATTAGAAACTTGTTTTTAGATTATTTTTTTTTTATCCTTGTGGAAACTAATAATAAATTTTTGAAAAGGAGTATGCCAATTGTCTTGCCTGTTACATCTGTAACAGCCGACAACTTACAAACCATGATCCAAGTGAATCTATCTGTCGCGATATACAACATTTATCACCATGATTGAGTAATTTCCATGACCGCCAGAATTAGTTACGCGCACCTCGTCACCAATTTCTTCTTTCCATGTCATACCAGGTACATCATGGAATGGTAATATCGTTGTCCTCTTTTATTTAGCAATTATGGAAATTTAATGTGATATCCTTTATACAGCTGAGGACGACTGTCACACTTAAGACGAGGGTAGGGAAAATTACATCATGACCTATGCATGACCTGTGAATTTTAAAACTAGAATTAAAGAATGATGATTTCGTAATCATTATCATTTATAACCACCATTGTAAAATTTTATGACTGATCATGCCGAAAAGGGAATTGTACCTCAGAACAAATCCTCCATAACTTAGCATTAATAGGGAAGTAATATTGTGTAGTACGAACTCTGATTTGAAATCCTTCCCTTTAAATTCATTGTGTCACCCTACCATCACCCGTCGCTGAAGCGTTGTATCCTCAGTCAAAACTCTAAGACAGAAGTGAAGGAGAACAATTTGCAGAGCTATAACAACTGAGCATTGTGCCATTACTTCGGAATTTCTCAAAGAGAAGAAGAAAGAAGAACAGTGTGTTGTAACAATGTAGAGATGGGTGGGACGGCAGTCTGACATGAACCAGACTCAACCGAGGCATTGGAAAATTGTCTTGAGGCATGCCAAATTTTCAAGGATGCAGGTTGGTTTGGATTTTTCCAAAATCTGGAGGCATCAAATGAAGCAATTGCTATGGAATTTGCCAAGAAGTTGAATGAGTATCAATTTAAGGTCAGGGGGTTGCAGCTGGAAGTCACGGAGGAGGTAATTGCTCTTATGACAGCATTGCCAACAGGAGGCAAGAGGTGGTTCAATAGAAAGATTAATGACCCCTCTTTGAAGGAGGAGTTTCTCCAAGGGGAAGAACGACTGGAAAAGAAAGGAAGAGGAATTGATAGGTTGTCGCTTCCCCAGCCATGGGAAGATGTTTCCTTTTACATCATTAAGTACATCACATGTGAGGGAAGGGAAAAAATTGTGTTTAATTATCACTTCCTATTGTTGAATCACCTCCGACATCAGCATATGATAAACCTCTTGTATTTTCTGTTGGGGAACATCAGGCATATGGTTGCGGCTGTGAAGACAACTGCACATCCAGAGAACTGCACCACAAACCACGGTCTTATTAATCTAATTGTGCTAGATGCCCTAAGTCACCAGGGTAAGATCTGGGATGAACTCATGAGGAAGAAGGCTATGACTTACCGAAGAAATCAAGTTGGGACTTCTGAGGAAGCTCCAAAGGAAACCAAGAAACAGGCACAGCCTTCGAAAGTAAGGAGTGAAAAGAGACTAGTTAACAAGCTGATAGGTGATAATCGATCGAAGCAGATAGTGAAGGTTAGTGGACATCCAGAACCCCCATCCATATATGAGAAGAGTAAGGAAGCGACAAAGCAGAAAGAAGAAGAGCAGGCTTGGCCGAAGGGACCCCCCTCGCCAGGTAAGGACGAGATCCAATCCTTGCTGCTTAAAATTGAAAATTTAGAGAGAGAAAATGAAAAGTTAAGACAACAGTTAGCAGAGACTAAGGTGGAAGGAAGGGTCTCAAGGTTAGATACCTTGCTTGATGTCATAAATAGGGTTAGGGAGGAAACTGTCTCGGGTTCTGTGTGCGCGGCTTGTGATAAAGAACTAGCAGCAACAGGGTACAAAGTCTGTGCAATGAGCATCTTTTTTAGGGAAACACAAACTAAGTCCTGGGAAGCTGATACACAAGAACCCGTTGAAGGCATTGCTGATACGCAATAACCAACAGCTAAAATGGAGCATCCCACGAAGAGTAACTTGGAAGCTGATACACAAGAACCTATGGATGAAACTATTGCTACACAAGAACCAACAGTAGAAGCATAATCTAACCAAGGAGAAAAGGAAGGAGTCATTACACAAGAACCCATTGATGACATTGTGGTTACATAAGAACTAGCAGCCGAAATGGAGTAGCTCCACCCTCGGGAGGTTGTTACAACTTCAATTGATACTACATGCGAGAGAACACAGGATCCTAATGAAGGATGGTGTTTGGAAAGAGTTTTGTTGATATCAGAATTACAAAAATGGAAACAACATGCACTCTCTCTGCAAGAGGGAGTGATCTCGCTTAGGGAACATCAAAAAATGATGAATCCACTTCAGGAGAAGTGGGCAAAGAAGGAGTTGGAAAAATAACGGGAAGAATGGAGGAGTAAAGAAGCTATCAAGAAGAAATAGGAACAACTGCAGTTGTTACAGTAGCAGGTTTGGGACCTAACAAATGATAGGAAAAATATTTATGAGCTTGCCCTGAACCTGTTAGGCTGCAGGATGCCATCTCCATCATATCTAGTTTTCCTATGGGAATGATCTTATTTGTTTCAATTAAGATCAATTCTTGAAAACATACCATATCTAGGTACTTCTACTCGCACTTTCCTAGAAGTTTTTCGTGCATGTGGCTTCGATGAACAAAGCTTACTCTATGAGTTGTTTTTACATAATATGATTTGTGAACATGCTAGTGTAAATATGGTGGAAACTATTTTCTCTTGTATGGGAGATTTGCAGTTGCACGCCTTTATTTATTTGATGAGAAATCATATTGAATGGCACTTGGCCATGAAGTCAGTTGGAACTAATGAGGAAAAATCAGCATTATGTATTAGGGAAGAACCGAGAATGGTCACTAAATTGAGACGTGAGTTCACAATATTCTAAAGTACTCCATATGTTAAGGAGCAGTTAGCCACATGCAGAAGGAGGATTGTGGGGTTTTGCCTTAATCTTTATGCACAAATGAAAAGCCAAGCAGTAACAAGGTGCCTCAAGTGCACAGAAGCCAGTAGTGTCGGATTATAAGAAGGGGATCCTTTCGGGTTCCAGAATATTGTGACTATTGTTACACGAGTACCAGAATATGCTTGGGTGGTGAAAACACAGGGAGCTTTCTGGATTGGGCTTAGGTTCAGATATTCTTTGATTTGGTTGCCAGTGGAGGAGTACCAGTCTCATTACCACTTGTGTGATTATGAAGAGGAGTCTTGGCCACGACAGCTGATGGCTACTCAGGGATACAGGTATGTTGATGAAGACACAGTCGGTGCTTATGAATTTACAGATCTGCATCAGAGATATAGCAGTGGCAACTGAGGTTTTTCATGAGGACATGCAATTGCTTCAGTTGGGGGGAGATGTTGGGTGTAGTTTTTGTACCTATCTTCTATACTTTCTGTTAGAGTCGGTCTTTACATCCCTCTGTCAGAGATCATTTCTCTTATTGCATTTCATTTTTTTTAGGTGTCTCGCTGGATTCACTCAGTTGCATTCCGCTAGGAGCATGTCATAATCTGACGGAAGGGTCTTGTTATTCATTATCCCTCATGCCTTGCACTGCTGGCTCAGGTCTATTCATCAAAATCAAGTGTTTGAGTCACTTACAACAATGTTTTAGTCCTTTGATCAGCAAGAGTCATTTCAGTCACTAGGTCTAGGGTTTCACAAATTGTGTCTTCAAAATGTCCAATAATGCCAGCAGGCCAGAGGGAGGTTCTTAATGAGTTTTCATTTCAAATATTTTCATCATCATATTGTTGGACTATGACTTTTCCTCAAAACTCTGTTTTGAAGAAAAATCGTCATTCCGTTTTGTAATAAATTGCCATCATTTTCAAAAGTTTTTCAGCTGTTGAATTCTTCAGGCGCAGCCCTAGTCTCCTTTGCCAAATTCCATGTCAGCTATCCCTGCAAAAAATTGCCAAGAATTTCATCATTTCAGTCAAAAATCAAAAAGGAAATTCAAATCACAGAGTTGTATTAAAATGTCAAAAAGTACCAATGCCAAACATTACAAAAATTAGTTTTCAAGAATCAAGAATCAAATCCATGTCTTTATAAAGAGTTTACCATGAGGATCAATTTCATTTGCATGCCAAGTTCAAAGAAAAGCCATTCAAAGCAAATTGGTTGAGTTAGTGCGCAATTTGGGTCAAGTTGGAGGAAGCTTGGCCGGCGCGGCGCATAGAGCAGGTGGCACGGCGCACTGGGAGCGGCCGCACAGTGTAAATTAACACAGTCGCGACGCACTGGGACGTTGCGGCGCACTGGGTATGCGACGCGACGCATACACCTGACAACCCGAATTTGCTTGAAATCTCTCCAAATTGCCCATAACTTGCGTGGACTTGCCAGGTAGGGTCGTTATCTTAGTGTTTCATCCAATTTTGTCATAAGTTATGGTGGTTTGTGGATGATAACAATTGAACAAAGATCTTAAACCCTACCTTCAAAGTACCTCAAAAGACAATTGTTGTGGGTTTCAAAATCAGTGTTTTGCTGCCAAAGTCACTCCTCCATCCCATTTCTCCCTTGTTTTCATCATTCCCTAATTTCCTACCCCTTCCCTAAGTTCATTAATTCCTTCTCCTATATTCCCTTTCCCAAATTTTCAAACCCCACACCTCATATCCTACACAACAATTCCTAACCCTATACATCGAATCCCCCAAAACCCTCCTACATTTCCCTAATCGGTATAGTCCCAATAGTCCCTAATATCTTACTACTTTCCCTCTTCCTAACAGTCCCTTTGTGCATTTTTTCCCTTTGGTGGCAGAATTCAACCACATCACAAAAGAGCAGTCCAAATACAGTTTTATCACCAGCACCTTTTTCTCCAAGGAAGTTTGTACAGCAGCAGACAGAGATCACAGCCTTGTCCCTTGACTTGGAGAGGGCTAAGTGGACTATGAAATACTTGGAGCAGAGGAACAAACAACTCGAAGATCAACAGGCAATCATGGAGTTGCAAAACATCCGCGAGAATCGCCAAGCTGCCCGAAGGCGGAGGATTAAGCTCACTTCATTGGAGCAAGAGATTAATGATGATCGGGAGTCTTGGCTCGAGAGAATCAACATCCACCTGGAGAGATTGCTGGAGAAGGTCGATAGGGACAAAGCATTGTTGAGACACATGGCTTTCCATTATAGGGCGCGCAATATGAGTTCCAAGGCACGAATAAGGAGTCTAAAGGCGAAATTGAAGAAGGCAATAAGGAAGCAAAAGAGGCAAAAGTAGCATGATCGTCTTCGGATATTAGCCGAAGCCTCTTTAGCCCAGCATGACACTTGATAGAGAAGGTAAAGCTATTTTTGAAAATTTTTGCACTAAAAAACAGGTTTTGCTTCCCTATGTGTCGCGCCACGTGGCACTCGCCTTTGCTAGAGGGCTCAAAATGGCAAAAACTTTACATTTTTGGAATTGGCATGAAAAATCATGACTACTAGTGCATGGCCAAGAAGTTTGGCCAGGTTTTGAGTCCACAAGAGGTAAAAAACACTCAAAAAAAGACCTCACTGCCCCTATTTTGACACACAGGAAGCAGTCTTGGGAGATTGAAGTTTTGGAGGGGAAAATGGACACCAAATTGTAAAATTCCACTTGGGTTAGAAAGTAGACAGGCAAGGCTTTCCAAAAATCTATCTTGGGCTTAATTTGGACTTCGAGAAGTGCCTCAAATTCAGCTCCAAAGTGGCGTGATGCATAGAGGATTTGGCGCGGCGCATAGAGGATTTTTGCCCAATTTTTCGCCTTCCAGCTCAGAAATTCGGCCAGTTTGACTAGTTTTGATGTGTCATGTAATTATTGACCTATCTTGATGTAATTGAAGGATCATGATGTAATATTGGCATATTTTTAGTTGTTCTAGAGGATTCATTCATTAAAAAGTGAAAATTTAATGAATTAATCAGTTTCCTACCTTATAGAGGCAAGTTGTTTGATTGCCTAGATTTTAGTGCTTTGTTTAGAATTGGTTGAAACAGATCCTAGAATGATGAGCTCAACCCATAGAGGCATGGGAGTGGGTTAGGATGGTCTATATCATGTATCTTCTGAGTCATTTTCAGGGTTGGATACTTGGGATTGCTGGGCACTTCATTGTACATTCTATCTCTGCATTTTTGGCAAAGGAAAGACCAGGGTTTTGCAGCACTTTTTGGGTTCCATGTGGCTCTGTGTTTTGATGGTGTGTTTCTCTATGTACTTGTAAGTTGATTTATGTTTATGTGTATCATTTCCCCTTCTCTTTGCTTCTGAAATTAAATAAATGAGAGATTAAGGTAGAATTCATTGGACTGTTGTGCTCTGCCTTTTAGTTTTGTTTAATTTTCAATGTTTTCATCTATTTGAGGAGGACTATTAAGACTCTCTTGCCCTCCTTGGCTCCTCACCAAACTAATCCATCCATTCGTTCAATTTAAAGCATCAAAATGATTGCCTTCCTTGCCCCAATCAGACCTCTGCAAAAACTGTGCCTCATCCCCGGACCCAAATTTGCCTCTCCCATTTTCCAACTCAAAACCCCCAAAAACTCAAATAAAATCCTTGCACTTCATACCTAGCCTAATATTAGTTGTAAAATCAGTCATCTCAAGCCCATTTGATTATTTTTCGCTGAGATTGACCTGGAGAGAGCCCTCTCCTATCCTCGTAGGGCTAGCTACGAGGCTGAGCGTGGTTTGATGTGGACCTATAAGCTTACCTTTTAAGCTTGAGGTAAATCTAGGATCTAACATAGTGGTGACTCGGCTGGGGAAGAAAATTTTATTTGTTTATTAGTGTTCTTTGTTTTATAGACTACAGACGGAGTCTAAAGATTAGTCAGGTAGCCTTCGAAACGCTTTTGCTTTGCATTAGCACAAGTAGATAAAAGCTACTTCAGTCAATCTTCGGTCTAGTCTTATAAACGGAATATCTAATTTGCAAATTTCCCCAGTACATGTATCAAGTTAGCTCTGATTGTTGAAGGTGGACATCAGTCAAACACATATGAAGGCTGAAACATTCACTTGGCAACTCCAACTCAATCCAGGGATTCCAGTGCTCATTGATCCATTCATGCACTAAAATAAAATGGTAGGGTATGTGGTAGACCCTATGCTTTGTGAAGTTTTAAAAGAAGTTAGAGAGTTGTTAGAGGATATTGAAATTAATGAAGCATTTTTCATTGTCGTGCTTAAATTTTTGAAATCTCCAAAGTTTCCCCCTGAAGCTAAAACTAGTTTCTTTGAGTTAGTTGTTGAAAAATTTGAGAAGGAGATTCAGTATTTAAATGATCAGATCCAATCATATGAATTCCGAGATCCCAAAAATTTCTTGGAAACTCTCCCTCCTTTAAAACAAGAAATAACAAAGCTGCTCGTAGATGTTTGCATTGACAGTTTACAGTTGGAGCTCTGTGTTGAGGAATTAGGGCAGCAAACAGAGTTTGGTTTCTTTGATCCTACTGCAACATATATGGAGTATTTTTTCAGTTTGAATGATAGATCAAATTGTCTTTTACACAACCAGAATCGTTAAGTGCATGTATGGCTCTCAACATTTACATCTGTGTCCTGGTTGAAGCACTTTCAAGTAGCATCCTTGTCACAGTTACTTGATTGGTTGATATGGCATTACAACATTACTTGATCTATCAATTTTGCAGCAAAGTGGGTTAGATTTGTACATAAATAAGTTGTTTGAGGCAGCATTTCAGTTTTCGATATTTGTTTATGTACAAGTTGCAGTATGTATATGTTTTTGGATTTGTATGAGTTGTTTTGGGTTTGCAATTGTAAGACCATCCATGCCCAATGGAAAAGGCACTGTCTGCGTTCTAGAGATCTATAGTTATTGGCACCTCCAAGGAGCTACCATCCCCATTGGAGCTGATGTTAGTTCCAGTCTTCGCAGCCTGTCACCAGGGATCAACATGAGCTCTTACTATGTTTGGTTTTGTTAGATGTTTTGCACATGATTTTCAGCACAAAAAATGTCACAAGTGTTTCCATCAGAAGGATCTCAGAAAAATCTTTCCAACGGTATATCACACTCCCGTAACCGGTTCTTGGATTAGAAGAAATGAATGAGTGGTTCTTGGTTATGCATGTTTCGAGGTGAGTTGCTACACACAATGACAAGTTTAGTACAAAATCAGTTTCTGAACTAATGGTAAGGAATTTTTGAAAAGTGAAAGAGGTTTTTGATCTTCACATACTAAATAACAAAAACCTCCTTCATTTTATGCACAAGTGCTACTATGTGGGAGATATACAATGATATTTGGAGCCTACAGTAAAACAAAGCAAATTTTTCATATTTTTTACTGTTTTAGTCATTTTAGTGTGGAGCCATTTTACAACATATGGAAAGTAATTTTGCAAAACACAAGGAGGTTTTTGTTAATAAAAAGCCATATAACAAAAAATTCTTTCAGTTTATTCACAGGTATCATGGATTGGGATATGTGACTAGACCTTTACAGCGCATTTTCACAAATTTAAATTTTTAATGATTTTCTGTTTTAGAGATGATTTTGTGGAACAGATTTCGAGCTACTGGAAACGAATTTACCAAATTTGAGAGAGGTTTTTCTCCAGCACAACCTTATCTACAAAAACCTCTTTTAGTTTTGTAACAGGTGTTATGGTTTAGGAAATACGAGCTCATCTTCAGTACCTATTTTCAGAAATTCGGCCCAAATTTAATGTAACTAATTCTATTTTGAAGAAAATGGTTGAGCTCAATCCCTTAGTACAAGGATGAATAAATGTATATATTTTATGAATTTCATAGTGTATGGGTTGGATTTTGGTAGAAGGTTGGATACTTGGGATTGCTTGGCATATCATTGTACATTCTATCTCTGCATTTTTGGCAAAGGAAAGACCAGGGTTTTGCAGCACTTGTTGGGATCCATGTGGCTCTGTGTTTTGATGGTGTTTTTCTCTATGTGATTTTAAGTTCACTGATGTTTATGTGTATCATTTTCCCTTCTTTTTTCTTCTGAAATTAAACAAATGAGTGATTAATGTGGAATTCACTGGACTGTTATGCTCTGCCTTGATATTTTGTTTAATTTTCAATGTTTTCATCTGTTTGAGGAGGACTCTTGAGACTCTCTTGCCCTCCTTGGCTCCTCACCGGTCTGATCCATCCATTCATTCATTACAAAGCATCAAAACAATTGCCTTCCTTGCCCCAGTCAGAACTCTACAAAAACTGTGCCTCATCCCCGGACCCAAATTTGCCTCTCCCATTTTCCAACTCAAAACCCCCAAAAACTCAAATCAAATCCTTGCACTTCATACCTAGCCTAAGATTAGTTGTAAAACTAGTCATCTCAAGCCCATTTGATTATTTTTCGCTAATATTGACCTGGAGAGAGCCCTCTCCTGTCCTCGTAGGGCTAGCTACGAGGCTGAGCGTGGTTTGATGTGGACCTAGAAGCTTACCTTTTCAGCCTGAGGTAAATCTAGGCTCTAACACTTTCTTTCCCCGTTTTTTACCTTTTTCCCTCCAAACCTACAGAACTTCACATATTAACGCCTCTTTCTTTATTATGAACAACATATTTTGCCATCATGTTAATTTGCCATTTTTGCTAGATATAATGATGCAATATTCCTTTTCATAGCTAACTGGGGCAAACGTCAGAGAAGTCTTTTGGTTCCTTTCCTCTTTTTCAAGCGATACCCGAGAGAACGAGGTTATGGAATGGACAGTTGCGTCCAATGATATATGAGCATGATGAAACATATTGATGTTACACTCTGTGTGTTGTCACAGACTTTGTTGTTACACTACATTGTTGTTACAGATTGCTGCAGTTATATTCCGAGTGTCGTTAAAGGTCGTTGTTGTTACCAGATGTTGTTGTTACATCCAAATTTTGTTGTTTTACCACAGGATGTGGTTACACCGTAGCTGTCAAGATGTGGGTACTATTCCATGCGACAGTGGTTGGGGAGATATGAATTATCCATTTAGAAAGTGGCAAATCTAAGCGGTTAAGATTCCAACTGATGTATTTGAATAAAACTTGTATTTAGGAACTTGTTATAATAATTTTTATTTTATTGATCAGCATTAGAATCATGAGATTCTCATGACTGATATGTTACTGATTTTTGGGTATGTAATTTCTATCAAAGAAACTCAATCCCTCGAGCACGGGGGATGGGACAGATAGTATTGTTATTATGCTCCTGTAATTCTTAATTATTTTAATATCAAGACATAATGGTGATGTTGTTACTAGCTCTGAGATGAATTATTAACTAAGTTCGTGTTCATTCCTACGCCCTGATAGGGAGGAAGGGCCCTCCTCTTTAGCAGGGACTGCAGTGGTAGAGTAGTTGTATATTATTATTCCTTTCTTTTTAGTATATGCATGGTTTCTATTTTAGTTGTATAATTTCTAGAATAGATTTGCTTCAACTCTATATTTATGATACGTTGTTACACATATTTGGCCAAAAGTATGGTTGTTGACTAGTTGGTGTAGTTATCAGTACAGTGTGTGGCACGCCTTTGTTCTAGTAGATGCGAAGTGTGATTCCATTCTTGTAGAGTGTCTTTGATTTCTGCATGAGTGTTAATTTATGCAATTGATTCAGCGACATTCTTTACTATTTTCCATTTTCATTCTTGAGTGGTGTATGGCACAGATAGTGCAAACTCCTTTGAAATAAACCACCTATCCTGGTTGAATTAAATGGTTGTAGTCTTAGTCATTAAAAGTATTATACAGCACTACAATGCATATTTTACACCTTGTGTAACTTTGATTGTCTCATCCTGCTATCTAGGTCAACACAAGAAGATCTGACAGGTATCTTTTCTCCTCTCTCCAAAGGGAAAAGATGACCCAATAGTGTGTAACCTGGTCATCTCTCTGGGTATGTTAGACAACTCTGCTCCTCAACCAATGCATAAGGGGGGGCTACAATGTTGTCGATCATTAGTGTGCCTCTAAGCGAATTGTGTTGAAATCCCAATGTGTGGTCTCTAGTTGCCCCTCATCACTGCTAGCCAAAGGATGGTTGCACATCCTCATCCATCATGGAATCTACAACGAACCTTTGACTGCTCCCATAGACAACGCCACATGTAAACATGCTACTATCAATTGTAGGTGATTGTCGTCTGGCAATTCCTATCATAGATTTGGATGCCTCTATACCTATTTGCTCCTCATCAGCATGGGGATGTCTCACGGCACCCCATCAACCTTGTGGTGCACTACTATCACCTAAGAAATCGGTCACAACTAGAGATACCTCATTAATGGATACCTCAACATCGGATGACATCTCATCAATGAGTGTATGCTCAATTGTTTCCTTGTCAACCATGGGCCCTTGAACTACTCTCTCGTCTTCTTCCTTAATCCTCTCCATCATCCCAACATTATTCCACTAAATCCCCATTAGTGTGTGCATGCCTCTTAGTTCATAGAACTCCCAAAAAGAGAGGGGTGCCTTAATGTCATGACCCAATGATTGGTATGCCCTCCAATTTGCTTCCAATAACTCCACATCAATTGCAATCATGTCTTGTCATCTTGATGTGTTACCCATAATTTTGGGCATAGTGGATTTGTTGTATAATTTAGAATGGTCTTGATTCCATATTGTGGAATGAATCAAATTTTCCCCCACATCAATCATCATTTTTTGCATCCTAATCACCTCATTCAAGGTTTATTGCCATGTTGTTTGATTCTAATTTTTCTTTGGATCCCATGATTTCTTAGCTTTTATTATTGTCTCGTCATAGAATGAAGGGTTTCCCACAGGCTGAGCCAAGATTATGGCTTTGATACCACTGTAATGTTCCAAAATAGGAAAAACAATGATATGCGAGCAAATAATAGTTCTTCACTACAAAAATTTAAAAACAATTAGAACACACCCATAACAATAAGAAATATGGAAGCAGTTGAGCCATTTTATCATAAACTGGTGCAAGAGTTCAAAATATGGAAGGAATGCACATGGGCTTGCCTCAAAGGGAAGTGGAGCAAATCCTAGGTGAAGCAATGACTACCCGGAGCTACAATTAACTGACCAACTATTACATTGCGTGGTCCCCAACAATTTTTCATTGTCTCCTGCAAAGATATGGTTGAAAACCCCACTAACAGTGCTCAGAAATTTTGCAAAATTAGATTTGAGGTTCTTGCTAAAAACCCAGAAATGGTTTGGCCTGGTTTTGAACTTCCAAAATCGACCCCCAAATGGCCATATGCCTAGTAATTCTACACTATCTACTGCAAATATATGGCTGAAAACCCCACCTCTGATGCTGAAAAAAGTTCAGCAAAATTATATTTGAGGTCCTTTCCAAAAACCCATAAATGGTTTGGCCTGTTTTTGACCTTCCAAAATCGACCCCTAAAAGCCGTACGCTTTCCAATAGTTGTTGAAGCATGTTGTCTGTCAAACCACCAACAAATCCTCCCTGGGAACTTTGAAATGTAGCAATCAACTCCACCAATACTTCCCTTCTTTATCCCGGCAAGCGATATCCCCAATGACTGAAACTCTATCTCCCACGTATGCCCATGTTCTCTCTTCTGCAATGGCCATAGAGTCCTAAAAATCACCCAATAGCTGACAAATCTATTTGAGCCTTCTTCTCCTAATTTATCCTAACAACAACCCTCCAGAAGAATGCTACAATGACCACACTAGATCCACCACTACGTCCTCCAAAAATACGCATTGTTGGGGAGAACTGAATATAAATGCTGGAAATCTCTCTACAAATCTCCTCCGGATGATAATGGATGAACCTCTCGAGGGTGGCACTCAAAGTAACCCAAAGAAAGGGTGAGTTATCCACTTGGAAAATTCTTGCCAAATAATAATTGACCCGGCTAAACAACTCGCGCAACAGAATCAAATTCGATAAGCCAAGAATGCCAAGCGAAGTGTTGTGCCTTCTTTTTATAACTTTCGCGGAGCCTTTCTTCCCGCCTTTATTCCCTCTCATGAATTTTGAATCATTGGCTTAGGGAGTGCGTATTTATTATGTGGGTGATCCCCAAATATCATTAACAAAACAAAACAAAACAAAATAAAATTAACTTGCCTCTAACTCCTAAGTCTTCTATCAAAAATCAAATGGGCCTTGACTTCACCAAAATTGGCCCCCAAAATGTAGAAATAATTCATGTTCCAAAATAATTTAGGAAGGGACATTAGAGTAGTTGGGTGGATGGAATATTATGAATGATTTCTATTGAAGCTAAATATTACGGTTTTGATTAATCTATTACAAGTTCCTATTTCTTCTTCCAAGATCAATCTGTACAGGATGGTGATTGTTCTACGACTCGTGGCCCTTTGTTTTTCTTTCGCTACCGAATATTGAATCTTGTTCGCAATGATTTTTCACTTTGGTTTACTTCAATAATATGTGAGATTTGGTTTTCCATATCTTTGATTCCTGATCAATTTCCTAAATGACTTCCCATTGATAGGGAAACTTATCTTGACAAGCTTTGTTTGAGGTGAGACTATTGCCTGCAAAAACGCTTCTACTCACATAGTTCTAGGTGTTTTTTAATTTCATGAATATAATGTGTAGTCAATGAGAAACTTGTACCAAAGTATTTAAAATCCCCATATTTTTTGACAGATACGATAAAGAAGGAGAGCCATCTCAATTGGTTGTTGTTGATATTTTTGTCAGCACAGTTGGTCCTATGAAGGACCCTCCTCTTATCACGGAAAATATTGTTTTGTCAATTATTTCTATGGACTATCCAGTTGATAAATTTTCATGCTACATCTCTGGAAATTGAACTTCAATGCTAACATTTGAACCCCTTTCTGAAACCTCAAAATTTGCAAAGAAATGGGATCCATTTGTTAAAAAAATTATTATTAAACCCAGGGCTCTAGAGTGGTATTTTGATCAAAAGATAGAAATTCGAAGGATAAAGTGCAACCTTCCTTTGGAAAAGAATGCAGAGCAATGAAGGCAAGTAGATGTGAAAGAATTGGCTACCTGTTTCTTGTGATTTTGTTAATTCCTTCTATTTTGGTTTTTGATCTTTTGATAGGTATCTTGATTGCAATTTTTCTATCATTTCCAAAGACAAAGTGAAGAGTTCAAGGCCCGAATCAATCCTCTTGTTGCTAAAGCTCAAAAGGTTTGTTACAGATCCATTTGGGCACATCACTCTCATCATTCAGATCAGTGATTTTAGGGCTCATCAAACCCTAATTCAGTTGCTACATGCCCTAGACAAGTCATCACTTTGAATGCCTCCTTCCTTGAGAGTTTTTTGCCCTGAATCCCTCCAGAAAGGACTCCTTGAGGGACTAGTGCAGCCTTAGTCAGGGGTAAGTGCACTTTAGTGCAGGTAGGCCCATGTCAGGGTGCTTTCCAGATCACTGAGGCCCACTTTGACCTACGCTAGGCGAGATTGACTGAAATCCACATAGGGTTCTGGGAATATTCTTATCTTATAGAGCCTTCTAGAAGATTCCCACACTTATCATCTCCTATGAGATCGAAATTGGATAGGGAATTAGTTAAGTATCCTCCTATCCTCTCATCCCTTCCTCCATGGAAACTAACTCTAAGTTTGGAAGGCCATTCAATACCCTCATTTATGATCAAACCTCCTCCATTTTCCTATAAATTGAGCACTCATCTAAGTGATTAGGGGCTGGAATTTGAGAATTTGTAAGGGGATATTGTTGATGTGAGGTTTGAGATTGTAAGCAAGTATTGTTATGCTACCAGAGTGTTGTGCTTTTGATGTGATGTTGGTTGCAACCCAAGCTCGAAGAGTGACAATGGATTAGACTTCATGGTTGTAATTCTTCCTTCTACATAATAAAGTTGTTTACACCTTTTCCCATATTCTTGTCTTTATGTATGATGATTATATGTGTAAATTCTTTCAATTCCATTTGCTTATAGTAGATAGATCTCTTGCTTTGATTGGTTTTTGTCTTTTGTTTATGATTGCAGGTACTTGTCGAGCAAATTAAGTTCAAGAAGGAGTGATGGGAGCCAAAAAAAGGAGACAAAGGGAAAGCGAAAGATAACAAGTAGGTCCCTTGTCCTATTTATCTTCTATAGAAAAAGGTTAAGCACTTTAAATCTGTTGTTCTAGGTGTAGCTACCCACCTGGGGAAATTGTGTTTATCCGTAGATGAAAAATTCCACATAACAAATTGGCAACTTCGCTGGGGAACGATCATCATTTCGGGTAGTTTACTTTCATCCTAGTACACCCTAGGAGACTCTACTTACTTCCATTGATCTTGTTTCAGCCCTTTTTTAAGTGTTTTTTGGTAAAATTTGTGCTTGAAAGCCCCTAGGATGGCATCTCTGGCACCAACGCAGGTTTGGTTAAGAGACAGAACACTGCATAGCACCCTTGGCTTGAGGACAGTGCTCTGAAGCACACTATCTCCCATTCATGGTTGCGCTAATCCTCCTTAGGTAAAAAAATCTCATCTTTGACTTGAATTTTCCCAAATTTCCTTGTGTTTCTACTTGTTGAATGATCAATGATTGTTGTACTTATGAAATCAATTTGTGTTTCCTTTTCTAGCCCTACTTTGGCCTTGATTGTTTAGTGTTTATTAAATGATTTTTTTATCACTATCAATTCATTGTCAAAGTTAATTTATAGTCAATTAATCTTTGTTTAAAAGAAAGTGTCGTAAAAGTCTGCATTTCTTTTGAAAAGGAATAGTCGTAAAGTCTTCATTCTTGCAAAAATATTGATTGATTGTGTGCATTAGTTTCCTTTTTTTCATGACAACATTAAGGGAATTGAAAAGAAAAACTTGCATTATGCATTGAAAGATTTTGTGTGTGCTCATAGGAATAGTTTAGGGAAATTGCATTAGATGTGCTCTTTGTTATTTAATTAAAAGAATCTGATTGCTCTATCCCTACTAGCTAAGGTTTTCATTGTTCAAATTGAATGAAAAGGATGCTTATCATATTAGTTGCATTCTAGTAATTTCAAATACATCACATGGTGAACCTTGAAAGGAAAATTCTTAATCAAGATCAACTTAAAATTAGCATCAATTAACCTAATGGGGCATTGTCACCTAACGCAAAACATTTAGAGGTTCTAGGCTAGAGACGTGTTCCGACATCGTCAAACATAGTAGTTGTTGCTAACTTGTCTGTGATACATTCTGAGTGTGATACCTCATTCCACGTACGTGAGTATGTCGTAGCTCGTCCACGTACCTTTGGGTATATAGGGCGGTGTTATAGTACGTAAAGTATAAAGGAATTATCTCACTGTGCAGTTTCACATTAGACAACGCTAATACGAATTGGGCCTCCACGTACTTTCGGGTATATATGGGAGGAAAACACTATGTTTTTATCCATCCTTAGGTAACCGAGTTGACCGCCTTGTACATTGTGATACACCAAACACAACATTCGTGGAGATTGCCTACCCGTACTTCTCGGTTTGCCGGGAGGTATTCTGCAGTTCACAGTTGCTTGGTAAGCCTTATGCCTAGCTTACCCCTTTTTGTTATTTCCTTTTTGTAATAAAATCAATCAGCAATCATGGAGGAAAATCAACCCTTACCCCATCGTTTGTGGAGAGTGGTGAGTAAACTGCCTTTACTGCCCGAAGCTACACCTATCCTGACGAAGCGGTCTCGTTTGAATGGATCCAGTACTTCACAAAATTATGGTTCTTCATATGAATTACTAGAAACACCTATGTCAGTAAGTACTATGACCCCAGTTACTCCTACAGTTATTGGTACATCTGTTACTGAAGTGGAATCTCCACTTTTACCTGAGGAAACTAGCACTGAATCTAGTGAAACGGTAACCCAAGTTGTCCAACGATAAGTTGATTCTCAACCTTAAGTTGTTCAACAAGAAATTACTTCTGAACCTGAATCTGCTCGACCAAAAGTTGGTCCTGAACCTATCATTGTTCATTCAGAAGTTACTTCTGAACCAGAAGTTATTCAAGAAACCCAACCTAAACTTGTTCTTTTACCATAACACTTGGATTTGGAGGTTGAACAATCAGAAGTTGTTACCATACAGAAGAATATCGACCGGTGCATCCTCATGCATCCGTAATTGTCGAGACTTCCTCTTTATCTCAAGAAAAAATACCGGAAATCTATTACGAACCTGACAGTGAAATTCTTCCACTTGGTTTGATTTCAATAGAAGAGGAACCTGAGGTAGAATCACCTAGAACTCCATTCCATTTTGGAACTAGACTTTATCTGTATCCTTATACTCCTCATTTTACTACTCCTTTTGATCTTGATTACTTTCAGACACCTGTTGATTCGTTAGGAAATTTATTTGGACATTTGACTATGGCAGAGTCAACATCCCAGATTGTACCATCTGTTATAGCTATGACAGAATCTTTTGTCGCAACCTCTTCGATGTTTACTACGACACCTGCGTCACACTTGTATGGTGTTTCGTCCATCCCATCAGGTTACCAATCTTTATCAGGAACCCACTCAGGTGTTTCTTCTAGCCCTTGGTCTTCACCAATGTCCTCTACTAGAATTTTATCTAGTTCTTCATTAACGGATACCGAACAGCTAGACCCATCAAGTCAATATCAAGTTGGTTCATCTGGTTATCATCCTACGTATCCGCTTTACACTAGACTACCCCCATACAAAGAACAATATGCACATTCTCCTTATCCTCCATTTTTTGTGGGGCAACCATATGTCGATATGTCGTCATCTTTAGGTCAGCCTGGAATGAATATCTGTTAGTGGTAGCCAATAATGCCCGTTCAACCTAGGCTTTTTTATCCATCACAACCTATGAAATCTGTCTCATTCATACCTACAATGCCTGTTGTTACAGCATTATCGCAGTCACAAGCTCAGATTGTTGTATCTCAACCTGTGCAAGATGGTCCTTCAACCTCACACCCCCAAGTTTCAAGTTTACAAATTGAACCTTCTCAAGCAGTTTTACAACAACCACGTGTGCCTGGAGTCCAACAACCTTAGGCCAGTTTACCTTTTACTCGAATGACTCAGAATTACACTGGTTTAGTGTATTCACAACTTTGTCAAGCTTACATTGGTGGGCAACAACTGTTAAATCAACAACCATTGTATCAACAACAACAACAGTTGCTTCAACAGCCTTGGCAACCCCAATATCAACAGCAGCAATTCCAGCATTACCAACCTCAACCTGAACTTGGTCATCAAACCTATGCTGGGTTTGGTTAGCAACAAGTTTACCCAGGTCCTAGTCAACAAGTCTATGCTGGATTTGGACAACAGCAAATGTATCATGGTGCTCAACAACAACCTTACACCAGATTTGCTCAACAAACTTACCCTTATCAAGGTGACCAACAACATATGCCTTATTTTGGTATGCAAAATCCTATCGCCCAGGCAATCCCATCTTACCCTGGATATGCTCAACCTGACCTTAATAGATAGTTTCCTTTTGTTGCAACACTTGAATTACCATATCTAAACCGGCTCACCAATGACCCAATTCTTTATGCACCTTAGTGGCTGGTGATTCCTCATAAATTACCTTCCGATATTCCAAAATTCAATGGAAACCCTGAACAAGACTCGTCCAACCATGTCATGACTTTTCATTTATGGTTTTCATCAAACTCCTTGAATGATGATTCAGTTAGACTATGTCCTTTCCAAAGAACGCTAATGGGTCCAGTTGCGAAGTGGTACATTGAGTTACCACAAGCTTCTTTTGATAACTTTACTACCTTAGCTACCACACTTATAACCCACTTCCAGTTACCCATACGATATGAAACTAGAACGGAACTATTAACCAACTTTCAACAGACTATTGCTACTCATATCTCTAATCATATTCATGAGTGGCGTCATCATCGTCTAATGGTTAAAACTTATGTTCCTGATCAAATTTTAGCTGAGTGGTTTATAAAATCCTTGTTGTCATCTATCACTGAGGATGTGGCGAAACGTGGAGTTGTCACTGAAGAGAAAGTAACTGCTCGTGCCCAATATTTGGACTTGATTTATACACAGTCTAGCATGCTCTATGACAAGATCTCGAATGCACCCCGACCAGTTTTTACTGTTCCTCCACCACCATCAAGTAAGGACTCTCATGTCAGTGACAGTGTGATTGGTTCTTTGAGCACACAAATGGCAGGTAGACCATCTAGTCAAACACTTGCCATTTCCAATCTAACTACAAATTCACCTGATAACACTCTTGCTTTCGTAATCAATGTCATGTCAGCCGACAAAGGCAAGAATGAAAAGCAACCAGGAAGCAAGAAGAAGGGGAAAAACAAGAAGAAACAAAATAATTCCCCTCAAGAGAAATCATCTAATTCCTCTCCTTCAGCTAGGAAACCTCGTTACCCGTGTTTGATCTGTAATGATGAGCATTTTACGTGAGATTGTCGTCACCACTCAGAAGTCTAAAAGCTTCTCAAGACTTATGGTACATCCAGGGTATTAACTAATCCTTTTCCAAAACTGGAGACAAATATGGTTGCTACAGACAATGCTTCCACTTCCCAAGTGCTTATGCTATCCGCCTCTAAGCCTAAAAATGAAGTTTTGGTGTCAACACGAAGTAAAGATTATGGAAATCAACCATCATCGTCAAATAACCAAGCTGATCAACCTCATCCTTCAACTTCGACTTCATCCGCCACCTATTGCACCGGAGTTAACAATAAAACCACCTAAGGGAGTTGTACATAAATCAACATTTAACCCTCGAGCTCGAGCTGCACAGAAATATAACATAGTAGAAGATTTGGCTCAGTCACCTTCTGCTATGTCGATGCTCGAGGTACTTCAAAATTGTCCCTCCCAAAAGAAGGCTTTGTTGTCAGCAATTGGTGGAATTGATCCAACTGATTCCAATATTGTGGTTTTCAACCATGTGGGTTATACGCCACAATTACCAGCACAATTAACATTCCTGATTCAAGTAAATGCCTTGAATAAACTTACTCACCCAACCATTATTGACAAGGGGGCATCTAATTGTATTATGTCTATGAATTGTTGGAAAACACTTGGCTCACCACCTTTATCACATTCACCAACAACGTTAAAATCTTTTGATGGTCATACATGTATGCCTTGTGGAATATTGAGTAATCTGCAAATTGAACTAGGAGGCAAAACAGTAACTATTGAAGTTGAGGTTGTTGACAAACCCCTTGACTATAAAATTTTACTAAGAATACCGTGGGTTTATGTTATGGCTGTTGTGGTTTCAACATACTTTCGTATGATTGCATTCCCTCATAAGGGCGGAATCATAGTTATCGACCAGCTCGGCTTCTTTGCCTCTAGTTCACAGGCTACTAGAAACATTTCGT
Organism: Pinus taeda; assembly: GCA_000404065.3. NCBI lineage: Eukaryota > Viridiplantae > Streptophyta > Pinopsida > Pinales > Pinaceae > Pinus > Pinus taeda. Next base: position 62,197 of record APFE031154717.1, read on the forward strand.
TAGTACACGGACCCCCACTATCTCTTCAAAACATTGATGTAGGTCTCTTCAAGGATCCTTCCCTAATGGATACTTTTTCACTACCGTCACCATCAAACTTGGCGGAAGTGGCAAAAGTTGAGACTTGCAACATGATATCTTCCACTTCATTTGACTTAAGGAAGATTTCCAATAGTTTTGGAGTTGATAGTAATATTGAAATCATGCCGCTAAGCCCCATTGAGCTTGCATAGCAATCAATCTTTCTGGCTTGTGCGGCGAACCCAAATCCATCTTCACCAATTGTATGGGCAGATCGATCATTAGAATATGGTACTTCCTCCAATCCTTTTTCATGTATATTTTACACTGCTGAAGGAATCATCCAATCAATGATGACGAAAGAAGAACCATGGGAAGATTATCATCATCGTTCCCATCTTCCAGATCATATAGAAGATTTTTCAAATGAACTTAATCACCCTTTAGTTGTTGATTTTCTTTCGAATTTTGTTTTCATAGATACAGTAGATTCCGAGTGAAACCTATCAAATATTGAAGAAACAATTTATATCAATATTTCGACCAAACCTAAAGTTGTAGAAAACATTCATGTTGGCAAATCTTGTTCTCCATCAAAACTTGATATTTACCGTGCTCTCTTTCGTGAATTCTGAGATATATTTCCATGGTCATATGAGGAAATGCCAGGAATTGACTCTAGTATAGTTTAACATGAAATCAAAATGTATCCTGATGTCAAACTAGTGCAACAGAACCTTCGTCTTGTTCATCCAAAGAAGGTTGATGCCATTAAAACAAAAGTTGAAAAACTTTTGCATGTTGGTCTCATATACCCTGTTCCTCTTACTGATTGGGTTTCCAATATTATTCCTGTCATGAAGAAACAAGGAACAATACGAGTGTACGTCGATTATAGGGATGTTAATCAAGCTTATCCAAAAGACAATTATCCCACTCCCTTTATCGACCAGATTATTGATGAATGTGCCGGATGTGAAATATTCTCATTCATGGATGATTTTTCTGGCTAGAATCAAATCAATATCCGCCTAGAGGACCAATCTAAAACAACTTTTATTTGTTCATGGGGCACATTCGCTTATAGGAAACTCCCTTTTGGTTGGAATAATGGAGGGGAAACTTTTCAGAGGGCAATGAACTATGTCTTCCATGACATCAAACATATTTTTCAACCATATCTTGATGATTTACCTGCTCATTCAGGAAAGCGGACTGATCACCTGCAGCATTTGAGATTTATATTTTTACGGTGCCAACACTAAAAAATACGACTCAATCCACACAAATGTGTGTTTTGTGTTGGTTTTGGTCATTTGCTTGGATTCATAGTGTCTAAGGAAGGAATTCGAATTGACCCTCTTAAGGTTCAGGCAATTCTTGACTTGCCTCCACCTTCTAATCTACTACAGTTACAGAGACTCCAAGGGAAGGCTAGCTTTCTAAGGAGGTTCATTCCCAATTATGTTGAAATGGCTAAAGGATTTACTCGTCTATTGAAAAAGGGGATACCCTTCCATTGGGATCATGTTGCACAAGCTTCCTTTGATGCTCTTAACGATACCTTGATTAGAGCCTCATTAATGTATTCCCCGAATTATCAAAACAACTATTTCTTGTATCTCTTCGTTGCAGATACAACCATTGGAATGGTTTTAGTCCAAGAAGAAGATGGGATCGAACATCTGATATATTATTTGAGCCGCAATCTCAATGATACAGAAGTTAAGTACTCTTACTTCGAAAAGTTAGCTCTGGTTGTTGTGCAAGCGGTACATAGATTTCGCCACTATATCTTGCTCTGAAATACCAATGTAATTTTGAATTGCAGCCCTATGACATATATTTTGTCACGTCCATTGTTGGGGGGGAAATACTCAAAATGGATCGTCATTTTGCAGGAATTTGATTTGGAATTCATCAAATCCAAATCAAAGAAATCTCTAGTCTTCGTCGAGCTTCTTTGCGACCTTCCCTCGAATGCCATTGGTTCAACGTCAGAACCATCAATTCTGGACGAGTCTCTATTCCTGATTTTGTCATCTGACCCGTGGTATGGAGATATATTGATTTATCTCTAGAACCAAACTTTCTGGCCTAATACCTCTCGCTCACAACAGCAACGTATCTGATAAAAAGCCAAAGATTATCTGATCATTGGGGAAACTCTTTACCGTCATGGTATTGATACGATTTTACGAAGGTTCCTCACTCATGAGGAAGCCGAGAAAGTTTTGAATGATTTCCATTTAGGTGCTTGTGGTGGACACTTATCTGGTTATGCTACCGCACAGAGAATTCTCCGTGCTGGTTACTTTTGGCCTACCATATTCAAAGATTGCATTATTGTCGTCAGAAGCTATCATGCATGCCAAATCTATGACCATAAAGCTAGATTACCACCTGAACCACTGCATCCTATCGTCGTTGTTGGACCATTTGCCAAATGGGGCATTGACTTCAGGACATGTAACCCTACCTCGGCGGGGGGGCATGGGTACATTATAGTCGCCATTGACTATTTCATAAAATGGGTCAAGGTGATGCCTACATTAAACAACAGTGGCAAGACGACTGCACTTTTCTTTTTCAACCACATGGTTGCTCGGTTTGGTGTACCACAGGCTATAGTTACAGATCATGGGTCACATTTTCGCAATCACATGATGAGTGAGTTAACTGCTAAGTTAGGACTTTCACATGATAGTTATACTCCTTATTACCTGCAAGCTAACAGACAAGTTGAGGCCATCAACAAAGTCCTGAAGCAGATGCTTCAAAGAATGATAGGGGTTCATAAACGAAACTGGAATTTGATCATGTACTCTGCTTTGTGGGTATATCGAACCTCGGTAAGGAATGCAACTGGATTCACACCCTTTCAATTGGTGTATGGTCTAAAGACAATCTTGCCGATACAATGTGAAATTTCATCTCTCAAACTCGCAATTGATCTGTTACCCGACACTTGTGATATAGAAGCACGTTTCTTAGAACTCATCCATCTGGATGAAACCCATCGTGAATCTACATTAGCTAACAAAGCACATAAGAAACAAATTAAGGCACAATACGACAGAAATGTCAAGCATTGCATTTTCTCGGAAGGAGACCTGGTCTTGCTTTATGATCAGAAAGCTGATAAACTAGGAGCAGGTAAATTTGAACCACTATGGATGGGTTTGTACGTTGTCAAGTGTGTTTTGGCAAAAGGTGCCTACGAGTTGGTGGATTATGATGGAATTCCATTGTCGCAGCCCCGAAATAGGTTGTACCCCAAACATTACTATGCTTAATTAAGCGTAGTAAAATCACTGTATATATGCTTTAATTTCATGTGTGTGTGTGTCAGTGTGTCTTTTAGAATTTATATGTGGTTAAGTAATCCGCTTTGAATTTGTTGCAGATGTCGAAATCTTTGGAACCATTTGTTGGTTACGTCGATGGTGCTAGTCATAGTACGTAGAACCTATCTTCTGCATCATGGGCCATTTTCGCTCCAAGAGGCGAGTTAGTCAGTTTTCAAGGGATTTGTATCGGTCATTCTACGAACAATATCACTGAGTATAGCATGTTGACCGAACTTCTCTCTGATGCCATTTCAGTTGGCATTCACTGAATCATCATTAGGCTGGACTCACAACTTGTCGTACTGCAACTAACAAATGTTTATACCGTCCTAAGCCTAACAATTCTTCATATGTTCCTTAGAGTTCATATTTTGGAAAGACATTTTGAGTACATTCAATATCAACATATTTCCAAAAACTTTAACACATTAACTAATTCATTAGCGAACTATGTGTTAAACAGACATTTGCGACACATGTAAAAGTAAATTTTCAATTCACATCATTAGTTGAATAGGATTGCACATAACCATATATAAAAACTCTGAAAGTAAAAATAGATATATGTTTTAAAAGTTTTTACATTAGATACATTTGTGGGAACCATCCACTTCATGATGGCCTCCATATTTGAGATATATATCTTAAGCTCCCCTCCACCAATCACATACCCCAAATATGCCAAAGACAGTTGAGCGAAATCACATTTTTTGAGGCTTACTAATAGCTAGTGTTTCTTCAAAGTCTTTAGCACCTTCATCTAGTGTGAGATGTGCCCCTCCTAGATAGCACTATAAACTAGTATATAATTCAAATAAACTATAACAATGAATCAAGATAGGGCCATAATGCAACATTCATTAGCCTCATAAATGTAGCTAGTGCATTGCATACACTAAATGGAATGACCGACCATTAATACAAACCTTGTTTGTTTTTTAAGGTAGTCTTATAGAATTCTTCTACTTTGATTTGAACCTAGTTGTTCCCTGATTTTAAATCCAGCTTAGTTGAAGTTGTTGCGTGTTGCAACCGATCTAATAGATCACGGATCCTAGGAAGAGGGTATTGATTTTTGAGCATATTATTATCTACCGATCTATAATCAATACATGTTCACAGAGTCCCTTCCTTCTTTGGTAAACCTGTGATGAGTGACCCATAAGATGAGGTGCTTGGTCGAATCACACCCTACTCCAATAGCTACTACAATTGCTCTAGGAAAGATTGTCCACATAACCCAATATTTGGAAATGGAGAGTCTGAAAATAATTTGATTTCTCGCTTCACTTCCCTCTTGGGTGGTAGCCCTTTAGGCTCATGAAATACTTCTTTTTATACTTGTGGCAACCCTTCTAGTTAATTTTTTCTTTCTTTACTACAACCCTCAAGGGATGGCCTTGCTCTTATTGACTCATCATAAAACTGATTTTCTCTGAAGAAAAGTAAAACATATTTCTCATTAGAACTAATCAACTTCTTGGCTTGGTTGACACTTTTCATATCCAAGAAATGAAATATCCACAATATAAATTTCCAAATAAAATTTTTACATATCACTCTTTATTTCCATTACTCTGATTATCTTCCTTGATTGGGATTATAACATTATTGTTCTGAAAAATGTGTTTTGATCTAGGATCAAGTCTCAATATGAACCGCCAACCCCGATCTATCACATTTGAGTAAAAAAACACTTGGTTGTAGTGTTTTGGGAAAACATAAGGCTCCTTGGTTTTAACCAACATTTTTTTGGAGTTAATACATATTAGCCCACTATCACAACCTTCCTTTACATTACTTTGGTCAAAGGTATCCCACCACTTGCAACTAACAATAACACATTGAAAATATGGAAAGTCCACTTACATGATCTCTTGTATGTTTCCAACTTAACCTAACATCCCCTCTACTAAGTCTTGATCACGGTGGTAGCACAACTAGCTTGGTTTAACTCAACCTCCCCTCCACAATATTGAGATAAGTTTCCATCATCGACATACTTAGTGTGAAAATGATGTCCATATGCCCACATAGATGGGGAAAAATGCACCCACAAAAAATGCGAGCAAACGATGGTACTATAAATATAATAACTCCAACATTAATAAAGTCATAATACATGTTACATTTCAAATATGCATTATAAATTGAACATGGTACTCATGGAGATTATTACAGAGTTGTTGCACCCAATCCCTATGTTGAGTGCATCCTCTTCTCTTGGGGTTAGTGGGTTAGTGACTGGACATGCCATATGATATGGAAACCACCTAGTTATTGGGGTAGATGTTTGGCATTTTGTTTTTTAAATGATAAAAATAAAAAATAAAAATTCTATCATTCAACCATTTGAATGTTTTGTTGGCACTACCCCATTTCCTTCTTTTCTCTTCATACAATTGGACATGTGGTTTTGTTGTCTTCACATTGTAAATAACAAATTTGTTGATGGTATGAATTTCTAAATTTGTTAATATATACAAGAATTCAAGATGATTAGTATGAGACACACACATACACATTATCAATTTCAATGTAAATGGTTTCTTAGTACAAATTTAACAAAAGACAAGTGGCCTACTCTTTATCGTGCTCCTTTTTCCATTTATTTGGAGTAGTTCTCCTTCTTTTTTGTCGTCATCCAATTGGTCATCCCAATCCAATGTCCCTAGTGTGTCATTAATTTTCTTGATGTACTCACTATCATAATAGAATGACTCATATATTATGTAACTTATCATTGAATATTATCCAATTAGTGGGTAATATAAATGTACGCTACCATAAAGCATGCATAAAATCAACCATTTTCAATGTTAATTATGTGAGATGATTCCTCTAAAATTAGGAGACTTAATGGTTAGTTACCTCAAAAGTAAGAAACACACATTTGACATACCATACATTACTTTCAAGTTATATAGTAATATTATTGTCCCTAGTTGTGTAGACCTTCCCAACCCGTGTCCAAAGAAAGGGGTAGTGGAAATATTTCTAGCTTTTAAATAAGGTATCAACGATATCAAATCATTCCCTAGTTCATTTTGCTAGAATGAATGTAGTAACATTCCCTCCATGACATAAGTATCTTATAAAAAATCATCCATACCATATATATATATCATTGCCTCCATCCCCAACATGTGAAGAACTAGTGTTATTGTAGACGTTTGAATTGGTGACTCAGGATGTAGTCATAATTGAATAGGTGGTCAATTCAACCATTCTTAGTATGCCTCCGGTCTGAGTTGTTCTTGTTTAATTTTTTGCTTAAGTTTTGACATCCTAGTTAAGTGCAATGGTAGATGGTAGATAGGTCGCTCGTTGTCAGAATTTTGATTGTAAAAATATTGAACATTACATAGATAATATTTGTAACATAATGCATTTAGTATCCTCAAACATTATACCAAAATTTGATTGGAATCATGGAATTTTTTACCCATTAATAAATATGCTACTAGGGTGACATAAAAGGGATCCAATTCACAGTGTAATACCATTGGCCCAGGTTGGTTGTTGGAAGATGGCATGTTACAATTGGTAGGATAAAATAGTTGTCCATTTTAGTCATTTGTATACAATATATTTCTTCTAATAAAAGATTACGATATTTTGGGGCTAGTGGAATATCATGCACATATGAAATCGATCTTGAATGTTAATCCCACAAAATTCAACAAATAATTTTTCAAATGCACATGCATAAATAACATAAATTCAATTGTATAAATAAATCATAAATAAAATCTATACTTACTACAATTGGTGGGGAGAAATTTGTTGGCATTATGATACATATGTTGTACTTGATGGCAACCCACTCATCTCGGATGATAAATTATAGTGCAGCAAAGTTCACGGAATTTTATGCAGAGAAAGGTTTATTTCATGTGGAGAAAAGTTCACAGAATTTTATGCAGAGAAAAGTTTATAAAAGTTTATTTCATGTGAAGAAAAGTTCACGGAATTTTATGCAGAGAAAGGTTTATTTCATGTGGAGAAAAGTTCATAGAATTTTATGCAGAGAAAAGTTTATTTCATGTAAAGAAAAGTTCACGGAATTTTATGCAGAGAAAAGTTTATTTCATGTGGAGAAAAGTTCACGGAATTTTATGCAGAGAAAAGTTTATTTCATGTGGAGAAAAGTTCACGCACTTTCATGGTTGGTTCATGGTATTAATCCGACAGTTTTTTATCCTATGGTTTTGGTCTGTGGTATTGCATCCAAAAGTGTTGATCTCACGTACTTTCATGGTTGGTTCATGGTATTAGTCCGACAGTTTTTGATCCTATGGTTTTGGTCCGTGGTATTGCATCCAAAAGTGTTGATC
>APFE031154717.1:69924-100211 GCA_000404065.3 Pinus taeda
GATGTTCATGGATCCAGTCTGAAAATTTATGAAACGTGGTCCCTGGAAGAAAGAGAAGGTTGTAGCCTTCTGTAGGCCAACACCTATGTACTAGTATCTTGGCTAGTGCAAGAGCTAAGGGGGTAGTAGCTCCCTTCCAGGAGAAGCTGGAAAACGAGAGAGGGTTGTAACTCTCTGCACGTTGCAGCCTGCGTACTGGTAATGGACTACACCAGTACAATTGTAAAAAGAAGTTTCTAATTAAAGAGAAGATAGAGACGAATTGTAGCAGGTGGTTTTCACCCACATTGGGTTTCCACCTTATATCTTGTGTTCTTGTGTGTGATTTTCTTCTGCTCTATTTTTCTGTTTCTGGTTATTGGTTATTTGATACACAGATTAACAGTCAACATCTGAAAGATAAAGTAAATTATAAGTTTGCATAGTATACACGGGTTTCCTTCTACATAGTTGCGGGTTTAATTAACTGAAGTAGCGTATATCATTTGGATTTGAAAAAGGAATGTTTGACTTGATAATACTGATTCAACCCCCCTCTCAGTATTATTTCCAATAATTGGTATAAGAGCAGGTCCTTCTGAAGAAGCTTGATCGCTTGAAGGAAGATCCATCATCATGAGCAACTACGAGAGAGAAGCATCGATCAGGCCACCGATTTTTGATGGGACAAACTTCATATATTGGAAAGTAAGAGTAACTGCCTATCTTCAATCTCTTGGTACAGAAGTTTGGGATATCATAGATACATGGTATACTTTTCCATCAGCAACTCCTACAGATCCAGCTGAGAAGAAGAAATATGAAACAAATGTAAAGGCAGTCAATACTCTATTAGGATGTTTTTCTTAATATGAATTTGTCAAGGTTATGTAGTATAAATATACAAAAGAAATATGGGACAAGATTTTATTGAGCTATGAAGGAGATGATCAGGTAAAACGAGCAAAACTTCAAACCCTCAGAATTCAGTATGAAAATCTCAGAATGCATAATGATGAAAGTGTGGCTAACTATTTCCTTCGTGTAGATGAGGTTGTCAATTGTATGAAAAACTTGGGTGAAGAAATAAAATAGGTTGTTGTGGTTGAAAAAGTTCTAAGATCTTTGTCTCCTAGGTTTGAATCTAAAGTTTCTGCAATAGAAGAAAAGGAGAATCTATGAAATCTTACCATGTCACAGCTGCACGGAATTCTGACTGCTTATGAAATGAGGAAAGGAGGACCATCAGACAGGAGAGAAGCTGCTTTCAAGGCTTCAGGCAAAGGAGATTACTATGAGTCAGGTCACGTATTAGAAGAAGAGGAAGAATCAAATTTTGTCAAGAACCTTCAACGGGGTACTGGAAGATTCCGAGGTAAGTTACCTTTCAAATGCTTTGCTTGTGGAAGAGTCGGTCACTATGCTGCCAAATGTCCTCATAAGGATAAGATTGACAAAGGGAAAGAATCTATTAGATGGAACAAGAAACATAATGCAAACAAGAAAAGCTATTACACTCATGAATATAGTGATGGATTTTCAAATAGTGATGAAGATGAATGAGGTAATAATTATAAACTTTTAATGGCTTTTGAAGACGATGATTACATGGATGCTATAGATGTGGATGGCTTTTATGAAGAGATTTCTAGACTCAAAACATGTTTAGAAGAAAAGAATATGATCATTGATACTCTGCAATTCCAACTTGATGAAAAAGAAAAATTTCTTGAGAAGTTAGAATGTGAAATTGTTGGCCTTAGAAAAGAAATTGAGAAAACAAAGGCTCTTAATCTTAAATTTGTTAAAGGATCTGAAACTCTGGACGAGATTATCAATGTACAGTATTCTCCTCTAATCAAGACTGGTCTAGGGTATAATGGATAAGCATCTCAACATCCACCTCAAAGATTTATCGCGATGCAGCAAGGAGGAATGAGCAAAAGCCCAATGGAGATCACCAAGTAAAACAGGGACGAATTACGTCAAGGATAAACAAAGACTACCAGGTAAATCAGGGGCAATCCACCTTAAGGATGAACAAAAGCTACAACCAGCCACAGGTAAAATCTTCTCAATTTGCCTCAAGAATGGATGACAATAGAAACTACAAGCATTTGACAGGAAGATTTGATAATCGGAGGAGTTTCTTCAATGGCCAATGTTTCTCTTGCCATAACTTTGGCCACAAAGAAGCTTAATGTGTTGCCTATAAGACAATCATGACTAGAGAAGCTCAAAATCAAAGAAGTATGACTGGAATCACAAAAAGGACCCATAACAACTTTTCTGCCCTTGAAAATGACATTGAATGTTCTATTTGTAATAACTTTGGTCATGAAGATTCTGAATGCAGGAGCAGGTTTTGGAAGACAACTCAGAAGGAACAAACCTCAAGCGCCAAAACATGGAGAATGAAGGAACCGCAACCAGAAAGATGTGGGATAGCTTTATATGCAGAAGGTCAAGAAAATCAATGGTACATTGACAATGGATGTTCAAAGCATATGACAGGTGATAAAGAAAAACTTGAATCATATAGTGTTTTAGAAAAGGGAAAGAAAGTTTCTTTTAGAAATGATACCTGTGCAGTCATAAAAGGAAAAGACACTGCTCAATTAAAAGAAAAGGTCAAAGCTGGAAATGTTTTGTATGTTGATGGCTTGAAGCATAATCTATTGAGTATCAGTCAGATGTGCGATAATGGAACCGAGGTAATATTTCGATCAGATGCGTGTAGTGTTCGTGATCTTGATACAGGAAGAACAGTGATCAAAGGTAGAAGAACTCCAAATAATTTATACATATTTGAATAAGGACAACAACAATGCTATTTGAGCAAGGATGATGAACACTCGTTATGGCACCGGAGGTTAGGGCATCTAAGCTTCTCTCAAATAAGGAAAGCATGCAAGTACCAGACAGTTCGTGGTCTTTCAGATATCAAAATTCCTGACAACACTATATGCAAATCATGTCAGTTTGGTAAACAAACCAGAACTAACTTCCCTGAGAAGGAAGGTTCAGCTAGGAGGCCTCTTGAGCTAGTCCATACAGATGTATGTGGACCATTTAGGACAAGGTCATCTCGGGGAGAAGAATACTTTATATTATTCATTGACGACTTCTCCAGGATGGTTTGGTTAGGACGTATGAAGCACGAAGACGAAGCATTCGAAAAATTCAAATATTTCAAAGCCTTGGCTGAAAAAGAATCAGATCATAGAATTAAGTGCCTCAAGTCTGACAGAGGTGGGGAGTTTACCTCAAATGAATTTATCGATTTCTGTGAAGAACATGGAATAAGAAGGGAATTCTCTACAGCTAGAACTCCTCAGCAAAATGGAGTAGTGGAAAGGATGAACAGAACCGTTCAACAAATGGCTCGTGCTATGCTTGATGAGTCTGGAACTCTCGCAACCTTCTGGGGTGAAGCTACATTTGTTGCGGTTGTTATTCTCAACAGAACAAATGTCCGAGTGAACAACACTCAAACTCCTCATGAGCTCTGGTATGGTGAGACTCCTTCGATAAAGCATTTCAAAATTTGTGGAAACAAATGTTATATTAAGAATAATGATGAACAACTTGGCAAACTTGAACCTAGAGAAGATGAAGGCATTCTCCTTGGTTATTCTCCACACAGCAAAGCATATAAGTGTTACAATAAAAGACTTGGAAGAATTGTTGACAACATTGATGTAGTGGTTGATGAAAAAGGGTACATTCCTAGGCAACTAAATTATGAAAACATCGAAGAGGATGAAGACTACCCTCAAAATCAGACTGATGATGAAGAAGAAAACTATGAAGAAGAAACCCATGAGGAGCCAGAGGAAAAGATAAGGATAGAAGAAAAGAATCCTTCTAGGTATGTTCAAAAGAATCATCCAGAATCACAAATTTTGGGGCAAAAGGAGGCTGGCATACAAACAAGAAGAACAATTGCAGAAGCTTCAAGCTATTTGGCATTACTCTCCTCCACTGAACCACAAAATGTAAGAGAAGCTTGCAAAGATGAATGCTGGGTCAAGGCAATGGATGAAGAACTTGAACAAATCGAAAAGAACAACACTTGGGAGTTGGTTCCTAGACCAAAAGATAATAATGTCATAGGAACAAAATGGGTCTTCAAAAATAAATTGAATGAAAATGGAGAAGTAATTAGAAACAAGGCCAGACTTGTTTGTAAAGGGTATGCGCAGCAAGAAGGAATAGACTTTGAAGAAACTTTTGCTCCTGTTGCTAGACTTGAGGCCATCCGAATGTTCCTTGCTCTCTCAAGCTTTCAGAAGTTCAAAGTATTTCAAATAGACGTGAAATCAGTTTTTCTGAATGGAGACTTAGAAGAGAAAGTGTACATTGAGCAACCAGATGGGTTCATTCTTGGGAATGATCCAAATCTTGTATGCAGATTAAAAAAGGCTCTCTATGGTCTTAAACAGACTCCAAGGGCTTGGTACTATCGTTTGGACAAATATCTTCATCAACAAGGATTTTCAAAAGGATTAGCAGATAGCAATCTTTATATAAAAATTGAAAATGACAAATTGCTAATACTTGTTGTGTATGTAGATGATATTATCTTTGGCAGCAATGAAGAAGCTATGCGTCAAAGCTTTGCCTTGGTGATGCAGAAAGAATTCGAAATGTCTTTGCTTGGAGAACTGACATACTTTCTTGGATTGCAAATCCAACAAAATGAAGGCTGTATCTTCTTGTCTCAAACCAAGTACCTCAAGCAGATTCTGAAGAAGTATGTCATGGAAGATTCAAAACCAGTATGTACCCCTATGGTTACAGGATGTAGTCTCAGTGCAAATGATGAATCAGCAGCAGTGCATCAACCAACCTATAGATCCATGATTGGAAGTCTGCTTTATTTGACAGGTACCCGACCAGATATCATGCATGTAGTGGGAATAGTTGGAAGATTTCAGGCAAATCCTAAGGAAACTCATCTTCAGGCAGTAAAGAGAATTTTCAAGTATTTTCAAGGAACTCAAAACTATGGCTTATGGTATCCTAGAGATACAGATCTCACTCTTCATGCTTATACAGATGCAGATTGGGCTGGAAGCGTGGATGACAGAAAGAGCACAAGTGGTGGTGCATCCTTTATGGGTTCCAGATTAGTATCTCGGTTCAGCAAGAAATAGAGTTCGATTGTTTTATCTACAGCTGAAGCAGAATATGTAGCTACTGCATCTTGCTACACTCAACTCCTTTGGATGATGCAGACCTTGCAGGACTTTCAAATCACTTGTACACAACCTATCTCCATCTTATGTGATAATACAAGTGCAATCAGCATTTCAAAGAATCCAGTCATGCATTCAAAGACAAAGCACATACCGATCAAGTATCACTTTCTCGGGAACAAGTACTTGAACAGAAAGTCAAGTTGGAGTATGTTCCTTCTAAGGAACAAGTTGCTGATATTCTCACCAAACCATTGCCCAGGGAGACTTTTGAATACCTCAGGCAAAATCTGGGGGTTGTTGATGTATCATATTATTGTTGAAACACTTCTGATGTTTGGTTGTACGCATGGTTCATCTGGGGTATATGCGTACATATGCTGGGTTGCGGCACAGGTTCAGGGGGAGTATATAATGCATTGTTGGCATTATGGAGGATGTATAAAAGGAGAACATGGAAGCTGGTCTGAATATAGCTGCAATATGTTTCTATCTCTTTCTTGGTCATTAATAGTGTCTGATGGATTATGGCAGGTTCAGGGGGAGCATGTTCTTAGGGGGAGCATAACCCTTTGCCCTTGATGTCAAAGGGGGAGAATGTCGCTGAAGTTTTTGAGGTTGCTATCAAGTCCAAAGGGGGAGATTGTTGGCATTATGTTTCTGGTATGGTTATAGGTTACAAATGTTGTACTTGATGGCAACACCCATGGCAAGGGCTCTCAATATGATGAAAATTAAGAAGTACGCAGGAGAACAGTTCAGAAGATGCGTACCCGTAGGTACGTTGTGCAGGGACCACGTCCAGACACGCAGGTTACCCATTCATGAGGTGCGTACCCCCAGTGCACACACTTCAAGGTAGTAAAGTGCGCACACGTGGGGTTTCTTATGTTTAACCCTTGGTATTTAGCTGACAGTATTGTGTTATCATGGTTCTGGCCCGTGGTATTGTTTTATTTTATTATTATTATTGAGCCCCATGATCCTTGATTTGAGGAAGAGCTTGCCTATATAAAGCAAAGGAGATCATTTGGCTTAGTATGCTTTTGAGTTGAATATCTTAAGATTTGAAATATTTGGGTTATTGTTTCAAAAATCTTGATCTATATGAAAGTGAAATGGAAGGCGAATCTGTAAAAGGTGATCTCCCGAGCGCTTGATCAGATCTGGGCATCTGTCTAATTGTAGCACACTGGTGATCTGTGAATTCAGACCTAATCTGATGTACACAAGTGTTTAACGGTTCCTCTGCGTAGGTATGCAGAGCAGAAGAAGGATAAGTGCGTGGGTATGCAGGGGCGACAAAGGCGCAGTGTGTGGGTACACTAAGGCGACGAAGGAGCAGTGCGTGGGTACGCAGAGCGACGGTGGTTCAGGTGCGTATGCATAGAAACAGTACGCGGCGCGATAGTGTCTTTGGGTGCGTGCCTTCAGTGAAGTACGCGGCGCGATAGTGTATTTGGGTGCGTACTGTACGCAGCGCAGTAGAAGAAGCAGTGCGTGGACACGTAGTGCAGCAGAAGGAGCTCTGCGGGTATACACAGAGAAGCAAAGGGTGAAGTGCGTAGTGACGCAGGCCAGTAAAAGGAAAAACTGCGTATCTAACTTAAGATATTCTGTTGACTGAATTTTTCTGTTGATAAGGTGTTCTGGGTTCAGTTCTATTATTTTGATCTAGTTACTGCAGCTGACTGTAATTTATATGTACTTGATGATCATTTGATGTATATGGATCCAGTTTGAAAATTTATGAAAAGTGGTCCTTGTAAGAAAAGAAGTAGGGGGTTGTAGCTCCCTTCCAGGAGAGACTGGAAAACGAGAGAGAGTTGTAGCTCTCTGCAGGTTGCAGCCTGCGTACTGGTAAAGGACTGCACCAGTACAAGACCATTGTAAAAGGAGTTTCTAATTTGAAAGAAGATAGAGACATATTGCAGCAGGTGGTTTTCACCCACATTGGGTTTCCACCTTATATCTGGTGTTCTTTGATGTGACTATCTGTTTTTCTTGTTCATGCTCATTATTTTATGGTAATGATATGCAAAAATAATTCAAAGTATAAATAAGGAAGACTTGGTAAAAGGACTAGATAATACTGATTCACCCCCCCTCTCAGTATTATTTTCAACAATGGATCGATCTTGTTTTCGTGGTTGAAGCTTCTCAAAACAAGACAGTGATCAAGGAGGTTCAGATCTGCTGTAAGGATTTGTTGTGCTAGCAACAGTGCAGGATCCGATCCTGCACTAGGATCAGCAGTCACAGTAAGTACTCTAACTACCAAATAAACATTGGAGATATCGATAAGTTACAAAGAGTGATTAAAAGTAAGAAATCATGTATTAAATGATTAATTAATGCTAAGTTGAATTAAAAGTATCAAAAATAAAGTTTATACAAAATATGTCACTGTGCTTGGACTGGTGTAATATTAGGGTGTATAAAATAGGTAAAACAATAGTAAATGGTTATGATTTACGAAGGGGAAAATGGCAAAAAGAGAGCAAAGTAGGGGGCTAACAATGACATCCCTACAATCATGAAAGACCTCATGCAAAAACCACAAGCTCATGGAATGCAAAGGTGAGGGACACACATGCAATTTACATGCATGCATTACCAACACATAACCCATCTAGTCCTAGGGGTGAACCATGCTCTGATACCACTCTGTAACACCATCCTCCCACATCTACCCAAGCAACCGGCGAACTAGGGTAAACATGCAATGAGAGGCCACAAGGATATGATTCGACCTCCCAAGTCACGTTAAGGGAGTGGAATCAATGGAAACACAACTTAAAAACATTAATTATTAGCTAGAGGACCCTCATGAACCAATCCAATACTTTAGACAGCTTGCCTTGGGGTCCCACTGATCTTTTGGACAACTTGAGGCTCAATTTCTCCCATGCTATATGCATGAGTGCGACGAAAAACTCAATGTTTCTCTCAGAGGTTTGCCTCTCAGTGACCAAAGACAAAAATAGTCAGTGCTATTCTAGCAACTTTAGGATTTGAGCTACATTTTCGAGCCCAAAGCCCAGGTCACTACCCAAAATTGAATCATCTATTCAGATCAGTAAATTAACATGGAAATGACAGTAGTAAAGAAAATACTTCTTCGATACCTTCACTGGACCCCTACTAGCCATGACAGGCATTTCATCAAACATATTACAAATGTGTAATCTATAGGTGTAATTAACAATTCTGAGCATAGGGGTCTCATACTTAGCTGAGAATCACTAAGAACAATTGATGCCTCAACACATCAAATTCCATTCCATCCATTAGGTCATAGATATATTAATCATTCAATTACAAGTAAAAACATGAGGAAATCCATACATGGATGTTTTCATAAAACTCATACATAACCAACATAATAGGAACAAAAATATTCATGAATGTACATCCATATAGACCACATATAATCCGTCTAACGTCTCATAGAAATACAAGGATAAATAACCTTTCATTAATGATGAAAAATCCAAACTTGGGATGGGACTTCCACGTTCCACTCGACCATAGAATGGATGAGCTAAATATCTCTTCAACCATTCACCCTCATGCCATATTCTAAGCATGAATGTGGGATCACATAGAACACATCAATCAAAACTCATCTAGGGCTTCCAGAGGCCATCCACCTCAACCCATCAAATAGTGATTCCACCTCATGGTCAGACATCACAAAACCATCATCAGATCGGTCTCCATTCAAGCCTTCTAGTGCTTCCAGCACATTTGTCCAACCAAGACTTCCAAAAGTAGTAACTCAACCCACAAATTATATAGGGCTTCCAGAGTGTTTATCCAAACAGGGCTTCTAGGACTAGTAACTCAGCCAACCAAAGGCTCCCAGAGAGTTTGTCCAACCAAGGCTTCCAACACTTGTAACTCAACCCAAGGTGTTATAGGGCTTCCAGAGCATTTGTTGAATCAGGGCTTCCAGGAATAATAACCCAACCCAAGTTAGGGAAACATGAGAGCCAACCAAGAACAAACAGTGAAAGTAAACCCACAATCACCACGACTATTCAGGAAATGGAAAGGCTAGGCAATCCTCCATGCTAATGACATATCACAACCAAGAAACCACATGCATATGCCATGCATGCCAAAACTAGTGAAGAAATCATACATGGAACTCGATACTTGCAAGAAAATTTGATGTATTTTTTGATGTCGATGCCTTCTTGTGTTTTTTTTCTCTTCCTTTGTCATCTTTCTCCAAGAATCCAAGTATGTCACACCCTCCAAGAGTGCTCTAAGAAAACTCTAAGTACCCAACAATATGAGAGAGAGAAAGAGAGAGAGAGAGAGAGTAATGAGAGAGATCCAACACTGAGCTGACAAAAGGTTCCCAACTGATCCTTAGAAGCCTTTTTATAGTTGAGGCCTCTATTTTTCTCATTTTCCATTATTTTCCTTCATTTTCCTCCTCACATGAAACTTGTGACCTTTCACCTCCTTTTTATTCTAATTTCCATTATTTTCATAAATAAACATGCCAAAATGCCTTTCTTCCTTTCCAAATCCTTAGCCATTGCCTTTTCCAAATTCCTTAGGCATAAACAACCAAGTGAACACCCCCTAGGATGTCTTGCACAACAATCAGCTTGGAATAAGTGTACCATCGACCATGGTTATTGTTTTTAACTTTTATTACATGGAATTTTCACCAAGGTTGTAACTTATAACAACATGGGTACTCCTTGGATGAGGAATCAAATTCTGCATCCAACGAATATTGTTTCTCAAAATTTGAGTAAATCCATAGGGAGATAAGTTGAAAATACAAGTTGAAAAAATATTTTTCCTTTTCTCCCTCTAAAATTTGATGATGTAATCTAATATTATTTTATTATTTCCACTCTTGTTTTATAATTTCCTTAGGAGACCCATTTTACAGCTCAAAATTCTCCTAATGCACACTCTGTTATTCCTTGAAGATACTTGAAAATCCTTTTGAGAACAACAACATGACTTTCACACAGGAAAGCCTGAAATCTAGCCATAAGGCTCACAACTTCCATGATGTCTGGCCTTGAAGCTGTAATATAGAAAAATATGGCTATTATTGATCTTTATTTACTGGTGGAGTCCCATCTTATTTGCACAATTTGTAGCCTGTAGTCATAGGTGTGCTTACTAGCTTGCAATCTTCCTGCCCAAATATCTTCAGAGTTTCCTTGAGATATTTGGATTGGGATATAAACTCTCCTTGTGAAGATTGAGCAATTTAAAAACACAGGGAGGATGACAGCTCCCCAATCATGCACATTTCGAACTTTGTATGCATACATTTTTCCATTGATGCCCCAATTGTTCCATGTCACTGTCAAATATTTTATCATCCACATAGAGAATAATCTGTCGACACGTTTCAAACCAACCAGTGTGGTTCATCGTCATCCAGGATAAGCTAAGCTGGATTGGATCTTCAACTTGTCCTGACGATGAACCACACTGGTTGGTTCGAAACGCGTCGACAGATTATTCTCTATGTGATTTCGCCGAAAACTCTCTAAACAATGTTATGGACCACAGAAGTCTAAATTCCTTAATCATCCACATAGTCAACTACAATTAGTAGATGGTCACCTTCAAACTTGACATATAAATTGATGTTAATTGTACCTTTCTTAAACCGTTGTTGTTGAAGGTATTTATCCAACCTTTCATACCAAGAACTGGGATCATGTTTCATTCCATATAGAGCCTTCTTCAATTTTCATACGAACCCTTCATCTGTGGTGATTATAAATCCTTCTGGCTGCTCAATGTAAACTTCTTCTTCCAAATCTCCATTGAGAAATACATACTTCACATCCATTTGATACAACTTCATGTTTTTGTTGGAGGTAAGAGCAAGAAATATTCTGATGGCTTCCAATTGTGTTACTGGTGCAAATTTTTCCTCAAAATCTACTCCTATTTGGGCATACCCTTTGCAAACCAATCGATCTTTGTTCCTGATAGCTTGAGCCTGCTCACTCATCTTGTTTTTGAAATAACAATTTTCTCTCTAGAACTTGGAACAAGCTCCCAAGTGTCATTCTTTTCAATCTAGTCAAGTTCTTCATTCATAGCTTTCACCTGAAACTTGTCTTCACCTTCTTGGCTGAGATTCTTGGGTTCAATCTATGAGAACAAAGCCAAAATTGCATAACTTGTTGTTGGGTGTAGGAATTGCGGTCAAGAAGACTCCTTCAACACTTAATTGTCAACCCAATGGTTTCGTAAACTTAGAGATGAAGAAAAGGAAATTCCAGAAATGATATGAACTTTTCCAAAGTCCATTTCTATTTCCTTAATTGCAATCTTGCAGAATCAAAAATAAAAGATCACTTGGAAATTTACACCAAAGATATTCTAGTGTTGGAATATGAAAGAAAGTGATTTTGTAGGAAAATAAATGAAAGGAATTCTCAAAACCTCTTCCAAAAAATCTTTGATTAATGAAAATGTAAATATATGTTTATATTCAGTATATTGGTGTGGCAGGTTAGTAATTGGACCCTTGAATATATTTGACTCTTATAGATCTTCCTCCCTCTACTATGTTATTATTCTTGTACTTCTATAATTTTCTTGCACTAGTACCAGAACAAAGCTTAGGTGTTCGGAGTATATTTTACAAGTGTACTAAGATTTATGTCTTTATGCAGGAACTCTAAGCCCCAAGGCTAGAGCGCTCTGTTCCTGTGTCAAGAGATCGATTCCTATATTGGGACAAAGGTTCTTGCACCAAGTTTTCCAATCCTTCTTTCTAGAAAATAAAGAATGTGTTAACTAGGAAAAATAGCTTGCAAAGGTGAACAGAACTTCAAAATAAATTCCTCAAGCTGAAATATTCTTCAACTAATCTTAGTTTCTAAAACAAGAATTAATTCCAAAATTCAAAGCACACTCTTATTTAATTAAGGAACTTCTGCATGTCATCTAAGAGATCATTTAATTGTGACATCAAGCTTCAATCCTATAATAGCTATCCACACAAACTGATCTGCATTAATAACCTTTTGAACTCAGAAATATTTCCTTTAAGACTCATTACACATGAATAAGATCTTTCCTAAACAGCATAAAGTGCAGGCACATACCAGTGTGTCGCAACAGTGTTCAGTTTCCAATTTTCAAAATCATGTTTACATTAAAATATCAAAATAACCTCATAATAGAAATCACGCTTTTCAGAATTGAATTAATACTTAATAAAACTCACGCTCTTCAGGATCACATTAAGACTTAATAAAACTCACGCTCTTCAAGATCGCATGAAGACTTATCAAATAAAAACAAAAGACTATTACTGCAATGAAAATGCACTAGTGCAGCAATGCGTGCTTTCACGATCTAGGCAGAAAACGAGATTGGACTTAAAATAAGGAAATCATAAGATTAAAATTCAATCGAAATTTCACACCACAGATCTATCACATTGTAATGAAATAAAATTCAAACTTTGCAGAAAGATACGAGAAACATTTGTTTACTTCACACTTTGCATTAAAATTAATTAAAATGACTTAATCAAAAAAAGAAAGAACATGAGGGAGAACAAGTTGGGTTGGTTGGGCCCTAGCCAACCAGCTCATTTCCCTATTTAAGAAATGTAAATACTCAGTTATTTAAGTAGCACATCAACACAGAATTACAGTGCAAGATTGAGAAATCATGGCGTAGTTTCTTTCTATTAATGATTAGCAGATATACATCATGAATTCGAATCCAGCTCAGAATGAGGGTGATACAAGCAAAATTAAAAAAGGACAGAATCACAATATCCTTGCTATATCTATCGTTCACTAACATTTTCCACCTAATTCCTACATTTTATACATTCATTTCGCCCTGCTACCATAACCAAATTACAAAAAGAGTTCCAATCTAAGTCTTTCATCTATAACAAAATAAAAATAACAGATCATGCTAAGCCTTTCGACTATAACAAAATGCTATTCTAGGTATTCATCCGGCGACCTAATATCCACCATATCCCTGATTTTCCTCTATGATCTAAGCCCAACTTGAGTTAATCTTTCCAGAACGCGGTGTCTGTAGGGAGTGGTGAGTTGTCATAGTAGTTGAATATTCGCCAATGGTGCAAGAATGCTACCTACACTCAACCATGCTAACAAGATGATTAATTCATTGTCTATCAAATACTTCTAGCAAGAGAATTATTAGTTGCAAATATTTAAAGGCATAAAATCTATGAAAATGATTAATTAAGCACATTCGTAACCCTTAAATATGAAACATAAAGCTAGTGCAGGAATAACGGGGTTTGCAAGGTTAAAACAAAGGTATAAGGTTATGGTTTTGAAGGGAAAAAGGGTTAAAAAATGAAGAAATTTAGCCTACCAATATCCTCCCCTCCTTAAGCTAGTGTGGGTCCTCACAGAACCCTTACCTGCTGCAAAAAAAAAACAAAATAGAAGGGCCTCCCTTTAATTCTAAACTTGTATACTGATCCCTGCTTTCAGTATCTTTGCCTTCCTGCTTCGAACCTTTTTAAGTTTCTTGGTCACCTTCTTAAGATGTTCATAACACTTCGAAGCTTGATACTTCCAAATCTTAACTTGTCGCTTTTGTTCCTTCACTTTCCCTGCCAACTCTGAGTTTGCTCTTTTCTGCTCTATATGTTGCTCTTTCATGGATTCGTTTAACACCTCCAAGCCAAAAACATGTTGCTTGAGTTCTTCTATATGACTATTTAGACAGTGGATGGAGTTCTCCACTCTCAATTCTTTGGTCGCAGAATTTTTAGTAGTCGATTCCAGACATGTGCCATCATCATCAAGGTTGAGATTATGCTGGCCACCTTTCAATTCCTCCATTATAATATCATAAAGGGTTTCAACACCTGGAATGTCAATGTTGCTAAGGGTCTCAGAGCCCTACATTTTTACCTTATCAGGGATTTTAGTACCCTGCTCGTCAAAATTATTAAGGGCTTCAATACCCCACTCATCTAACCCACTAAGGGTTTTAGTACCTTGATCATCAAAATTGTTGAGGGTTTCAACACCCTGCTCATTCATTGCATCAAGGGTTTCAGTACCTTACTCTTCAAAATTGTTGGGGGTTTCAGCCCCTTATCATTCATCACATCAAGTGTATCAGTACCCTGCTCTTCAAAATTGTTGGGGGTTTCAACACCTTGTGCTTTGCAATCCATCTGACCCTATGCTGGGTCCTTACTTGTACTCAGCATCACCTTTATTTTCTTCATTCTTCCAAAGATGATCGACAAGGGTGTGTCATATTCTTTCTCCACATAGTCACCATCAACCACTGTGTGAGCCGCTACCTCAACAAGAACTGAAATATTATCTTTACCTGGCGAGGCAGGTGGCAAGTCATACAACAATATAGGAGAGGTTGACTAAATGTGACCTGCCTTGAGGAGGCAAGTCTTCACCTAGCTGACCTCCTAGTCTCAATAGGATGTGGGGTCATCAATTCTGATTTCTCGTTTTTTCCTGCACTCCTCTTCTGAGCCGACTTCATTTTTTCTACTCTCTTCTTTTGTGTTGACTTCTCTACAATATTATTTTGAGTTGACTTCTCTATGCTCTGCCTTGAAACTCCTTCAAGAACTCCTCCCAAGTCACACTTCTAGATTCTAGTTCTTTCTTAACTAAGATTGTGATCAACCTGTGGTGATATAATTTGCATGCAGCCTGATTAGATTTTCCTTTCTGAACCCATTTCACCATATTTTCTAAACTTTTGAGCAAATAATATGAGAAATTGATGAGGTTACCAGACTCAAAGTGCAAGAGTAGGCATACGTGATAGAGGAAAGTTAGTGAATAGCGACCCTCGCAAGCAAGGAACTTCTGCAACACATATAGGAGATATTTCCACTTCCTTATCATGTCGTTCCACTAGAGGCCATTCTTCCAATCCACCTTCTGCTTCGGGTTCACCACAAACCGAAACCATAGTTTATTTTCTAACTTATCCTTCTCAAACCATTTCTCCACTACTATTGGTAATCCTGTAGCCTGAGAAATTGATTCTTCTTTTACTACAAATTGTAATGAACCAACCTTGGCTCGGCTGCCATCGAAGGTCCAGGAAAATGCTATTTACATAGCTAAGTCAAACCCATCGAACTTCTGCACGAATGCAAGGAACCCAGATTCTAGCAACATTGCAATACTATTCTTGTACTCAGCTATCTGTTCCATCTCTATGGATTATGGCTCAATCCTTCCAGGCATCATGTCTATTCAAATTTACCCACTCTCTATTTCCAAAAGATATCACAACAAAAGGAACTCAAATGGTGATCGAGCTACACATTCGTTGTTATATCAACCATTTCCCAAAAGATCGTGCTTCATTATTAAAATTACATGGATGTGAATGGGAATTGGTGCAAGTACAAGCAGGTGATGATGATTGGGAGAGGCAGTGTTTTAGACAATAATTTCACATAACGGTCTGTTGAAAATAGAAAAGAGAAATGATAAAAATAGAATTGCTAAAATTAGCACTGCTATAAATAGCATTTAGGGATACATTCTGATTTTAGTTAGTCCCTAGACTAAAATTGAGAATTAAAATTCGAATTTGATCTTAACAGTTGTTTGTAAAATAATTAATTAATTCATCTTGAGTTAATTAGTTGTAGAAAATTAAACATGAAGTCCATGTGAAGACATGCAACAATTTCTCCATTGATTGAGGAAGTTATCCCTTGATTAAAGGAGATTAGGATGATTTGTACTTTTAGTTGTAATTAGTTAGCTTAGTTAACTGAGTTAAGTTCAGTTAGGTTAGTTCAAATAGTTTGTTGAACTAATTGTGAGTTCAGTTAGTTAATGCATGCATGCATGTAATTGCTGCACTTTAGATAACTGAATATTCTCTCATAAATAACTCATGCATGTCATTCAGACAGAGACCCAGTTGAGATCAGATGATGGGACAATGTACTATCAATTGTAGGAATATTCCATGGAGGATATCTCTTGCATGCAGAAGGAATTCATTCCTTGGAGATTGCATAGTTACTTTTGGGTTTGATGAGTGTGTGATGAGGCCAATTCACATAGGTAGTAGCATTGTACCCCAAGGAAGACTGTGCAAGGAAATAGGAGACTTGGAGGGCTGAGGGAAGGCATATCTTGTGTCTAGTCTATTTGTGAGCTATATTGTTCGATTGTACTGAGAGCAAGATAGATCGTGAGTTGATGCTTGATGTAATCGAAACATATTTCCACTTGTATGATAATACAAAGATCGAGGTTTTTAGTTGAGGCTTTCCCCAGAGTATTCTTCTATGTTCATGTGTGATTGATTTCTCATTCTCAGTTATATGTGTTCTATTTGATCTTGCTCAAATTCAATTAAGCTTCCAAAAGTTTGTTTTAGAAGTAGATCTTGTATTTTGCTTTAGTATATTGCATAATCTGTTGATATACAGTGGGAATTTCTACATGGTATTAGAGCAAAAGTGATCAAAGCAAAGAAAAATATACAAAGAAGGGAGAAGTTCAAAGTTTCAAGTTCTTGATTATAGAATTTGAATTCTTATCACATCTCAAATTTCCCCAATGGCATTCAACGATTTAAGACTCGAGTATGCCCTTGATGGAAATTCGAATTATATATACTGGAAGCAGTATTAGAGGATGATGGTCTAAAAGACTTCATTGATCAAGAATTCCCCAAGTTGGCAGCAGTTAATGCTACAGAATTGGTGGAATAGAAGAAATGTGTGGCTAGAGCAAGCAGAATCCTCCTGGAGGGAGTTTGAGACCACATTGTCTCAAGCCTCCATGGGAAGGAGACACCATTTTCAATGTGGAAAAAATTGAAAGATCTATATTACTACAACAATGATCAGAGGAATTTAGCGCTGAAAGACAAGCTTTAGAAAATCAAGTGTGAAAAGGGCGACATGATCTCTACATATTTGAACAAGCTCACAACCTATAGGGATGAGCTTCAAAGTGTAGGGATCACAACAATCAATGATGACATGGTGAGTCTTGCACTCCTCGGTCTTCCTAAGAGCTGGCATAGCTACCAAGACTCGGTTAATGGAAGAGAGAAACTACCAGATTGGGAATGACTTTGGTCAGATCTGATGCACAAGAAGATAAGAAGAAGCACCATAGATGGATCTTCATCAAAGCAAGATGATAAAGAAAATCTAGCCTTAGCAAGTAAGGCAAAGAAAGGGAAAGGGAAGGCGTCCCATTCCAAATCCAGTTCTTCCCCTGGTGGGAATAAGTTTGAAAAATCAAAAGTGTGATGCTTTCATTGCCATGAGGTGGGCCATTATGCTACGAATTTTCCACAGAAGAAATCCAAGAGGGGATCCTCGAAGGAATCATATGGTGAGGCACTAGCCTCATAGTTTGAGTTGGATTTCTCTCTCATCACATTTATGGTTTCATCCATGGTGGGATGTGTTTGGTACTTGGATAGTGGAGCCTCCTTCCACATGTATGGGGACAAGAATCTTTTTAGTACCCTGAAGGAGAAGGATCTCCAGTTGTGGATCGAGATGGGCGATGATGGAAAGTATCATGTTTCAGGTGAAGTTATGGTTGTGTTTCAGAGGGAGCTTGGAGCTCCTCTCACCCTGACTGATGTAAAGTATGTACCGGCTCTAAAGAAGAATCTTGTGTCTGTCGCTATGGTAGAAGATAAAGGCTATCATGTAGTCTTTAGTAAAGGAAAGTTATTCCGGAGGCATATTGGTACTGGACAGACCAAGAGGATTGGGATTCGAGTAAACAATCTCTACAAGCTGGAGGTAGATGACTATGATGCATTGAGTTCCAAACAAGAGGTGGTGCAAAGCCAAGATGTTGGCAAGCTATGGCATAGAAGATTGGTCCACTTGCACCATGGATCCTTGAAGTTCATGCAGCAGTTTTCTATCGGACTTCTAAAGGGAAAACTAGAGCATACAGATACATGCAAAGGTTGTACCTTGGGTAAGTATGCAAAATATTCCTTTCAGGATCGAGACAGTAGAGCTGGAGCAATCCTGGAGTGAGTACACATAGATGTTTGTGGACCATTTTCTACAGCCTCCACTGCTAAACAAAGATACTATGTTATTTTTATTGATGATTTTTCTCGTAGATTATGGATGTACTTTATGCAAAAGAAGGATCAGACCTTCTTGAGGTTTTGTGAGTTTAAATCATTGGCAGAGAAAGAATCTGGAAAGAAAATAAAAGCCTTGCGTAGCAACAATGGTGGAGAGTATGTCTCCCAGTAGTTTAAGGAATTTTGCGCTATAGAAGGAATTAAATGGGAGTTGACAGCACCCCATAACCCACAACAGAATGGGGTGGTCGAAAGGAAGAATAGATTGATTGTGGGAGCATCTCAATTGATGTTGCATGACCAAAGCCTACCACTTCATTTGTGGGTTGAGGCATGCAATACAGTAGTATACTTGCAGAACAGAAGCCCGCACCATATATTGGGAATGAAGACCCCTATGGAGGATATTTCTAGGAAGTGACTAGATGTGAGTCACTTCAGGATCTTTGGATCATTGATTTATTTCCATGTGACTAAAGATGCCTGAAGGAAGCTAGATCCAACAGATGAGTTGGGGATACTTATGGGGTACATTGATACACCCCACAACTATCGGCTGTTCCTGTCTACCAATCAGAGGATAGTGGTACGCAAAGATCTGAAGTTCAACAAGTAGAAAGCCATGCAGGTATCACTTGAGAGGGAGCTCAAGTTGCATGCAGAGGAGGAACTTTCAGTTCCTAAGGAGGAGGAGCCTCAGATTGATGTAGAGTAGACGCATGCAGAGGATCTAAGAGTGGAGACATCCACTCATGCTGAGTCTTCCAGAGATGGGCAGAAACGCTCATGGGAAGCTGATAGGTTGAAGATGGATGCACAAGAGAATGTGGGACAACCATCTTCTCAGTGCAGACAAAGGAGGTCAACCGAGTGGTACATTGGTTACATGGTTGTTGGGGAGTGTGTGGAGTCCGAACCTTCTTCATTCGAGGAGGCAGTGCAGCAACCAGTCTGGGTTGATGCCATGGTAGAGGAGGACGACTCTATCATTCAGAACAGTGTGTGGGATGTTGTCCCAAGGCCTTAGGACAAGTCAGTGGTTAGTTCCAGATGGCTTTACAAGGTAAAGAAGGTAGTTGATGGCAGTGTTGAGAAACATAAGGCAAGGTTTGTTTCCTATGGTTTCTCACAAGTCGAGGGGATCGACTATGATGAGACCTTTGCTCCTACAACAAGGTACTCATCTATCAAATCGATGTTGGCACTATCAGCTTAGATGGGTTGGAAGATCCATTAGATTGATGTGAAGACATTGTTCCTCAATGGGAAGATTGAGGAAGAGGTGTACATTGAGCAACCAAAAGGTTTTGAGGCCTTCGATCATGAGTTGCATGTGTGCCAACTCAAGAGGGATTTGTATGGGATGAAGAAATCACCTCATACTTGGTACACTAGGATTGATAGCTATTTCACCGGGTTAGGATTCACCAAGAGTGCAACAGATGTGAACCTTTACCACATCATGGTAGAAGGTAAGCCATTGATCATTTTTCTTTATGTGGTTGATCTAATTTTGACAAGAGATGATCAGTTGATCAAGTCTTGCAAGGAGGACCTTGCAAGAGAGTTCGAGATGAAAGACATGGGTCTTATGCACTACTTTCTAGGCATGGAAGTGTGGCAGAAAGATGGTGAAGTATTTGTGTCTCAAGGCAAGTATGCCAATGAGATACTTAGGCACTTTCACATGGAGAAGTGCAAGCCCATGCAGACTCCTCTAGCTAGGAACTTGAGGAAGGACAATGATACTTTAGGTGAGGTAGTAGTTGCTACTGTTTATCGGTAGCTTGTGGGTTCACTTACGTATCTAGTGAACACATGACCAGACTTATGCTGTGCAGTGAACCAGCTGAGTCAAGCTATGGTTCAGCCTACCAAGCTATTTTGGAAGGCAATGAAGCATGTGCTGAGATACCTCAGAGGCACATCTCAGTACGGATTGTGGTACAAATGGACAGAGGGAGTGAAGCTTCATGGCTTCATAGATGCAGATTGGGTAGGAAGTCCATCATACCAGAAGAGCACTTCTGGAGGAATCTTCAACCTTGGTTTAGTGGCAGTTTCCTAGTACAGCAGGAAACTAAGGTCAGTTACACTTAGCTCAGTAGAGGCTGAATACATGGCTACCAGTCAGACTGCATGTGAGGCCATTTGGATGCGAAAGATTCTAGTGGGATTGTTTGGTTAAAGGATGGATCCAACTGTGATCTACTGCGATAATCAGAGTTGTATCAAAATCTCTGAGAATCTAGTTTTTCATGATAGGTCCAAGCACATTGATATATGCTATCACCATATTCAAGACTCTGTGGTCAAGAGGATCATTTTTTTGTTGTATGTTTCGACCAAGGAATAGGATGTAGATATTTTAACTAAGGCAACGTATAAATGCAAGTTCGAGTTCCACAAAGATAGGATTGGGGTTACTAATAATCCCTTTCTTTTTGAGAGGGAGTGTTCAAAATAGCAACAAGAAATGCTAAAAATAGAAGTGCTAAAATTAGCACTGCTATAAATAGCATTTTGGGATACATTCCAATTTTAGCTAGTACCTAAACTAAAATTGAGAATTAAAATTCGAATTTGATCTTAGCAGTTATTTATAAAATAATTAATTAATTCATCTTGAGTTAATTAGTTGTAGAAAATCAAACATGAAGTCCATGTAAAGACATGCAACAATTTCTCCATTGATTAAGGAAGCTATCCCTTGATTAAAGGAGATCAGGATGAGTTGTACTTTGAGTTGTAATTAGTTAGCTCATTTAACTGAGTTAAGTCCAGTTAGATTAGTTTAAATAATTTTTTGAACTAATTGTGAGTTCAGTTAGTTAATGCATGCATGAATGTAACTACTGCACTTTAGATAACTAAATATTCTCTCATAAATAACTCATGCATGTCAGTTCAGACATAGACTCGGTTGA
Source organism: Pinus taeda (assembly GCA_000404065.3). Classification (NCBI taxonomy): domain Eukaryota; kingdom Viridiplantae; phylum Streptophyta; class Pinopsida; order Pinales; family Pinaceae; genus Pinus; species Pinus taeda. Next base: position 91,127 of record APFE031154717.1, read on the forward strand.
GATCAGATGATGGGACAATGTACTATAAGTTGCAGGAATATTCCATGGAGGATATCTCTTGCATGCAGAAGGAATTCATTCATTGGATATTGCACAGTTACTTTTGGGTTTGATGAGTGTGTGATGAGGCTAATTCACACAGGTGGTATCATTGGACCCCAAGGAAAACTGCGCAAGGAAATAGGAGGCTTGGAGGGCTAAGGGAAGGCATATCTTGTGTCTAGTCAGTCTGTGAGCTGTATTGTTCGATTGTACTAAGAGCAGGATAGCTTGTGAGTTGATGCTTTGTGTAATCTGAACATATTTCCACTTGTATGATAATACAGAGATAGGGGTTCTTAGCTGAGGCTTTCCCTAGAGTATTCTTTTGTGTTCATATGTGATTGATTTCTCATTCTTAGCTATATGTGTTATATCTTATCTTGCTCAAATTCGATTAAGCTTCCGCAAATTTGTTGTAGAAGTAGATCTTGTACTTTTCCTTAGTATATTGCATAATTTGTTGATCTACAGTGGGAATTTCTACATGGTCATGCAAGGTCGGACATGGTGTGAGGCTATTATTATCAGGTGATGGGTTTTCCAAGGGAAGGTATGTATTGAATTGTGGGAGAATCGTATTGCTCCACATTTACACCATGATTTCACATAAGGCATAATTTAGTACTCATTGAAAAGATAAGATTTCATAACCTAAAATATCCTTGTGTTGGCATTATGATACAGGTGTTGTCCTTAATCCAACTCACTCAAATGACAGATCATAGTAATGTAGGCTAATAGCATAGAGTTACAGATCAAACTACACAAAATGAATAAAGATAGGTATACGTAGGTTCACCATTGACCAAGTCGCGTATACATGTAGGTTCTCTATATACAAGTCGTGCATACGTACACATGCACTTTCACAAAAGGAAAAGCGTGTATATCTTGGAAAACTAAGAGTTTGGTCTGAAGTATTTGGTACATGGTATTTTGATCCATGGTATTGGTCCAAGGTATTGGGTTCGAGGTATTGACCCTAGGTATTTGGTCCAAGGTATTGGTCCTAAGTGGTTTTGGTCCATGGTATTGAGAAAGGCCTACAAACTATAAAAGTAGGAGAAGATCATTAGGCAAATGTGTGCAAGTATTGAATATCTGATGAAGTGTGAGATCTAATATGTAGGTTATTGGCTTATGGTGTTGTGCTTGATATGAACCAAGGATGAACCTTAGTGCTTGATGAAGGATAAGATCTAATGATGTATCAAGATCTTAAGGCTTGAAGTGAATTATCTTTATGAGGTTTGATCATGTATTTGAATAACTAGCGCATGTTGTAGCCTGTAAATATGATGATCTAGGTATGACTGAAGTATGGAATAGTTGTTATGTTTAAATCATCATTTACAGACCTGTACATAGGTTCACTTTACAAAAGAAGCGCATACACACTGGTTCTACATATCAAAACAGTGTATACATAATAAATTTGATTTGCAGATCTGTATGCTAGTTCGCTTTGGGGAAAGTGTGTATGCACGCAGGTTCGACACATGGAAATGGCGTATACCTTATAAAATATGTTTTAGTTACTTCTATTTCTTGTTTTAATGTTCTGGGTTCTGGGTTGGGTTCTGGTTACTGTATTCTAGTGACAACATTCTAAATGATCAAATTAATGGGTTGTCAAAGTGATTGATCGATTCTGTTGTGGTTGATTCAAAAGGAGATTGGTTGATGTGGATATATTTGATGATTGAATGATGTTTTTGATGGATCCAGTCTGAAAATTTACGAAACGTGGTCCTTGAAAGAAAAGAGAAGGTTGTAGCCTTCTGTAGGCTGGCACCTACATATTAGTAAATATATCAGCTAGTACAAGAGCTAGGGGGTTGTAGCTCCCTTCCAGTAGAAGTTGGAGAATGAGAGAAGGTTGTAGCCTTCTGCAGGTATGTTGGGTGTAGGAATTACAATTAAGTAAACTCCTCAACACTTAAATTGTCAACCCGAGGGATTCGTAGAGACGAAACACAAGGAATGCCAAAGATGGTATGAATATTTCTAATGTCAATCCCTACTTTCTTTAAAGGAAATATTGCAGAATCAAACTAAAAAGAGAAAAAGGCAACTTGAACCATCAAAATAATCTAAGACTGGAACAAGGAAGAATGCATTTGTAAAAGGGATTAATAAATAAAAGGGGCAATCACTCTAGCTAACATTTGATTAACTACAGAGTGTGTGTTTTTCTTTAGTAGAGACACTTAGCAGTCTCATCAGATGGGCCCTCCAAACATGCTTATATAGATATTTCCTTCTTGCACTAATCTGTCTTGCACTATCGTAGTCTGCTTGCACTAGTGTAGGAACAAATATTTATGCAGAGGGTATAAATGGTGTCTTTACTAAAAGTGTTTTACTTCGTGTAAGGGCTTGGAACCTCGTGGGTAAGGAGAAGGTAATCAGATGGTGCAAAATTCATTATCCCTAGGTGCGATAGGAGGATTATGAGGGGAATGGGATGATGATAGATAATACTGAAAAATAGAAGAATTCCATACAGGTACAACTTCCAACAAATAGAAGACCTAGGGGAACCTATTGTTGCTTGCTTAACCATGCCATGGAGAATTTATTGCTCGCTGAACCTCTCCGCCCCGATGTCCCACTCAGAATAGGGGGAGGGAGATCCACTACTGATATGGGGTATATTAGGATGTTCCCACTTTTTCAGGTTCAGAGCACTCAAATCCCATGGCAAGAAACTAGTTCTTGCACCAGATCAGAGCTTCTTGCACTTATCATTTAATTCTTAAAATAAGTGCTTAGTTACTACAAGTGTTATTATACTGTGAAATCAAATTGCACATATAAAAATGAATGTTTTTTATTTTGACAGAGTGCATAAATAAAGAAACAATCCATATAATTGATCCTGTCATAAAGTGTTTAATGAAAACAATAAAATTGTGGGAAGCAAGCTGAACAGGCTTGCTACATCACACCAATGTGCACTGGTGCAGGTTCATTTCTCCTGCTTGGACCAGGCGGGGAAAACCAACGAAACAGCACTACAGAAAATGAACAACACACCAACATGCACTGGTGTAGGTTTATTTCTCTTGCTTGGACCAGGAAGGGAAACCAACTAAATAGCATTGCAGAAAATGAATAGCACACCAACATGCCTTGGTGCATGTTTGTTTCTCCTACTTGGCCTAGGCTGGAAAACCAATCCGAAATCAGGTGCAAGAAAAGGAATTTTAACTACTTCACACAACAGATCCACTTTCACTCAAGCAAGAATGCATGTGCCTGAAATTAAATCACACTTGACAATATAAACATAAATTACAAGAAACATGAAATAGGGTAAATGTGCTGGGTTGGCTGGGCCCTAGCCAACTAGCGTGTTTCCCTTTCAAATAGAAAGGTTTCTCAGTACTTTATCAATTCATCAGCTTTCAAACACAAAAATATGATTGATAAAACATGAGGTAGAGCTCCCTTTCTATTAATTCACTGAGCAAAATACATGCATGAATACATAGTCTAGCCTAGATTCGGGCAACAAAACAATAACCTGTTACCGCCTCTCTGGTTGTGTCTCTGTTCTATACAAACTTCTATAAAAAATTATCTCGTCCTATTTACATTCTTCATTATATAGATCTTTGGCCAAAGGCCAAAAAGATCGTTTAACCAATTACATAACCGATATGTAGAATTTAGCTTCTTGGCCTTCAAAATTAGGCAGTTCAACAAAACTAGCCGTAGCCAATCTCTAGTTGTTCATTCTTCATAAATTCAATCTTGGCTACCTTTGGATTGTTTGCTGTTGTGGCTAAAGCGCGAATGCCTTTAGATTGATCCTGTTGCCGTGGCTGAAGCTTCGCAAAACTAGGCAGTGATATGGAAGGTTCAGATCTACTACAAGGATTTTCTATGCTGGCACTGGTGCAAGATCCGATCCTACACTAGGATCAACAGTTACAGTAAGCACTTGACTACCAAATAAACATTGAAGATATCAATAAGGTACAAAGAGTGATTATAAGCAAGAAATCATGTAATAAATAAATAATTAATGCTAAGTTGAGTTAAAAATATGAAATATTAAGTTCATACGAAATATGTCATCATTCTTCGACTAGTGCAAGATGAGGGTGTATAAGAGAGGTAAAACAACAGTAAATGGTTATAATTTAGGAAGGGGAAAATGGCCAAAAGAGAGAAAATTAGGGGGCTAACATCCTCCCATCCCTAAGTTGTTGTGTGTCCTCACACAACTCTTTACCTCTGCAAAAAACTTTAAAACTTTAAGCATTCCAGCTCAATCCTGCTCTGGCATACTATCATCTGCCTGCACTATTTCAGACTTCTTCTTTCTTATGTTCTTTAATTTCTTTGTCACCTTTTTAAATTGCTTGAAACATTGCGTAGCTTGGTACTTCTAGACTTTAACTTTTCTTTTCTTTTTCTGGATCTCCGCCATCAATTCTCCCTACTTTGTTCTTTATCCTCCTGTGCTTTGGCTACAAGCTGCTCTAAGTTCTGCACTTGAAGCTTTAGTTCAACTACCTGAGCAGTAGGAGTTAACAAATATTTTTTGTTTCAACAGGGGCTGTGTCTTCCTCAGGGACCTCAATATCTGCTATGGTTACATTAGGAAATTCTTCTTCCTCTGGTCCCTCTTCTTCTGGTTCTTCCTCCTCTGGTTCTTCTTCTTTTGGTTCTTCCTCCTTTGGTTCTTCTTATCCTGCCTCTCCTTCTTCTTCTGTGGGTTCTTCTCCTCCTGCTTCTTCTTCTTCTTTGGCTTCTTCTTCTGTGGGTTCTTCCTCTTCTTTTTCAGATTCTGATTATTATTCTTCGGATTCTTCTCTGTCATCTGGTTCTTCTCCTCCTGTCTCTTATTCTTCTACTTCTTTGTTTTCTGCTTCTTTTTGCGGTTCTTCTTCTTGCACTGGTGCTTCTTCTTGTACTAGTGCAATAGGGGATTCCACGCCCTATGGGGACTGTGGTTCTTTGCCTACATCAGATACTTTATTCTTTTTTTTTGGGGATTTTTGATGAAATCAACCAATAGAGCATCATCTTCGACCTCTGAAAATTTTGTTGCATCCACAAGGACTGACAGGTTGTCATTTTCGGGGGTTTGTGTCTGTACTGGTGGTGTAGAAGGGGTTTCTTCAACTGGTGCGCTAGCTGCCTTCTTATTTGAATATGGGGGCTTTTCTACATTTTTAGATCGTTTCTTTTTTCACTGGTGCAAGAAGGACTCCCCATTTCATTTCTACTCGGGCCCTTGCTTGTGCTGGCGAGGTCCTCTGTCTCCTTTCCAGCAGCTGTCTCTTTGTGCAACTATTTTAACAGTGCTTGCCATGTAATACATTTAACTTCTAACTATTTTACGACCAAATTTTTTATCAGGCCATGGTGATATAGCCTCGTGTCGGCCTGGTTTTCCCGTCTATCTTGCACACTTTTAGCCATTTTCTCCAAGCTCTTAAGCAGAAAATAGGGGAAATTCATCGTCCACCAAACATGCAGGCCAACCTAAAAATGCTACAACATCCTAAAATGATATTCCAAAGTGCGGGTGTATCTTCCCTCACAGGTTACAAACTTTTGTAGGATGAAAAGGAGGTCTTTCCACTGTCCCAGTAGGGCACTGTGCGGAACTCCTACCTTCCTGTCTACCTCTATCTTCTTATCAAAAATGAAATGCTGTGATCACTTCCTTTCTAGCTTCTTATTTTTAAGCCACTGTTCACCAGTGTTCTCCAAGCCTGTCACTGCTGCTATAAATTCTTCTATGACTTTAAATTTGAGAGGCCCAATTTTCACTCAGCCATTTATGAAACTCCTACCAAACTATAAAGCCACTTCTTTATCGTGCCCATCAAACTTCTACAGGAATTAAATAAAAATCGAGTCTCGCAATAGTGCAAGACTATTGTGATACTCGACAGTCTGGTCTACCTTACTGAGAGACGAGGGTTCATTATGAATAGGTGGCATCACTACTTAATGACTATGAACAGTTGAGGATTTTACATGCAATACCGGGGAAATCAGCTCTTATAAATAGAGATCCAACTATCCACGATCCCTTCCATCTTATCACTAGTTCATTCGTCATAAATGCATGACATATTTGAGGTCAGGTCAGATTGGTACTTGCAGCAGCGTTTTAATGGATAGGTGAGGTAATCATTATGAGTGAAGGACATCTAGGACTATGGAAAAAAGGGGGCAATTATGTCCAAGCAATGGTTAAACACTTCTTGTGGAAAATGAAACAGGATGATGGAGCTTAGTGAAAAGAAGTCGCCTTCACTTAGTGTGCCCACAGGCTATTTTTGGCGTAAATTCTATTTTTAGACATATGGATCATGGTCTATGAGTTGCAGGATGTTATTTATGGATGGTTGGTCATGTTGGTAAAAATAGTTGGACTTCTATTATTAGACATATGGGCGGAGTCTATTTTTAGACTGCCAGGCTAAAAATAGAACAGTAGAATATTATTAGCTCTTAATAATATTTGGACTATAAACATTATCTTATCCTCTTGGAGAACTTCAGTTCAAGCTACAGATGTGGCACATTGTTACTGGGAATAGTGTCCACTCAGACGTTGCTATTCCCACTAAGACTGGTAGCTATCTTAGAAACAAACAAGTAAAGTCTACTTTCGCTTTCCTTTATGAAAATAGATAGGAGTGGAACAAAGGGGACCAACCTTAGTCTTGCACTTAACTTCCTCTCCTTCTAGATAGAGCTTTGCTGCTTCTTCTTCATCTGCCCAGCTTCAAAGAGCACCTGTGGAATCACAACAACATACTATTATCGAAGAACAAAGATCTATATTCATAAATAACACAGAACCAGATGTGTAATAACCATACAAATTCATATATAAGTAAACATACAAGAATATGGAGGAAAACTTGAATAGCTTTATTAAGATGAAAAGTAGCAAGAGGATTACAACCATATGTTCTGACCCAGCATCATCCTCCAGCTAGAAAGCCCTTCTTCACTTCAAGTAAAGCTTAGATCACCCAACACTATGAATATACACCAGAAAACCAACAACACTTCTCTATAAGATATAAAATTCCAGCCTCTGGATCTCTGTGATGAGGGATCCATATATAGATGATTGAAGGGAGGTGAGTCATCTTCTGGGATGTTAATTAGTGTCCTCTCTCTGATAGTTCCTACTTCCACTTGGATAATGGTTATCTCTTCCTCATCCCTGGTTGAAAATGGAGAGGCAACTGTCAGAGGGGAAGCTTCTGGAAGATTCCATGATCTTCCACCTCACATTTTGTCCCTTCCATTTGTCCATTCCTGACCATCGCACCCTACAGAGGAGCCATTTAGTATGCATCGCACGTTGTACACTGGGAAGGTGATATGCATTGCACCCTCTGCACTGGGTTTTCAGTATGGTCTAGTTTTGACCATTTATGAGCAGTTTTTAGTGGAGAACTTCTGGGAGATGATGTAATCAGCTAACCTTGCTCCTTTAGGTAGTGAAGAAACACTTTTAAGGACTTAGGATCCATCAGTTTATGGAAATTTATGATTGGGATTGAAGTGCACAAAAATGTCTATAACAGTTGCCCCCTAAAGCATGAGGTCGTTAATCTTTTTGATGTCAGGTGAAATGCTTTACTATGAGGATCCGAAGTTTTTTTGAGCCGGGAGGTGACCTGTAATAAGATATAATACAATACATTATTTTGACAACATTTTTTCGTGATCTAGTTGAGGCGGGCATTCCCATGCTCAGCTTTATAAATTCATTTTCATGTACATAAGACAGACAATCGGCTGTGTGGTAGACTGATGATTTGGACTCATCATCCTTTGATTTGGATGATCATCTATTTGGAAATGATGTACACTTGATGTCTTTACATTCCTAAATATATCGCAGCCTGAATGGATGAAACTAGATCCGGGGTCTTTAAAACATGTTCAATCTTCACTCGGAGTACAAGTCGATCCATGTGAAAAATGTTCTGGAGTCGAACATGGAAAGACATCGCCTAATTACCAACCAATGATGTAAGTTGTTAACAGGTGCTAGAGGAATCACCAATAATCAAAATGACCCTCAAGGTACTACAGTACAATTCATGTGGTGTGAAAAAGGACTTGGTGTCGAATACCACGTAAAATCTCTCGGTCAAAGGTCGTTGATGTATACCTGTCGCCGAAAATGAGAAACTTGCCATTGAGGCATGCAAGCTTCAAAGTACTGAAAGGGTTGTTCCTAAGTCAACTTCTTGGATAATGAGCTGATGTCGACAAGAAGTGGCTCGTTGCAAGAGGGCCTTAATGAATCCCACATCAACGAAACGGAATGAAGCAAATGATTTTGGAGGTAAAAACATTTTGATGATACAGGGTTCAGGGTGGCAGTCATGAAGGAATGGAGCATGAATGTATTGCAATGGGTGAGACATAGGCGAATCGTTTGAATGACTTCTCTTGAACATATCGTCGACACTGACGATGGATTGGTAGCGTTAACCCAAAAGATGGATGGTGTGATGGACCAATGGTGATAACCAGTGAACGAAACAACCCAACCCGGCATGGATGCGGAAGGAAAGTGTCATGTTCAAGAGCGACTTGCTACCAATAAAGATTTTTCAAGTTTTCTTCCCAATTTTCCCAGTCATTGCTGACCAGTACCTCTTTATTTTTGTCAAGCTTGAGGAGGATAACATATGCTTGTTCTATAATCTGCCCTTCAGGAGAACCTGTCGCTATATTTTAGCTAGCCTAGCAATAGTGAAACTCGTTCTCGTCCATTTCGATGAGTTTGTCGCTATTCAGTTTTAACGAGTTTAACAACAAAGATAACTTGGTCCCTTTCAATTTTTATAGAGTCTGAAAGGAATGGAAAGGAGACTCCAACGATTCTTTTTCATCATGTAATCCCTTAAGCCCAAAAAAGCGTAAAATAATACAAAAAGGATGAATTTTTGATAGTTTTAACGAGCCGAACAAGACAAGTGCTCGATCTTTTTGTGTAATAATCCCTCAGGTCCAAAAAGATTAAAATCTAGAGGAG
>APFE031154719.1:10506-27154 GCA_000404065.3 Pinus taeda
TTCCTTACTAAGTTTGAAATGGCTAGCAAAAGGTGTACTAACTGGTTTTTCATTGTGCATATTAAATCTTTTCAACACATTTTGTATGTACTCATTCTGAGACAATGTTAATTTATGATTTTTCTTGTCTCTAGTTATTCTTATACCAAGGATTTGTTTTGCAGCTCCCAAATCCTTCGTTGCAAATGAATTTGCCAATTTTCTTTTGAGCACATTTATTTCCTGCATGTTAGACCTTGCAACAGGCATGTCATCTACATACAATAACAATATAATATAACTGCCATCATTTTTCTTTTTCAGATAAATACAATGATCAAAGTGACATCCAGTATAACCTTGTTCAGACATAAACTTGTCAAATTTTAGATACCAATTCATTAGAGCCTGTTTTAAGCCATACAAGCTCTTCTTCAACCTGCACACTAGTTTCTCCTTCCCTTTCACTTCATATCCTTGTGGTTGCTGCATATACATCTTTTCCTCCAAATCCCCATGGAGAAAGGTTGTCTTTACATCTAACTGCTCAAGATGCAAATCTTCAACTGCTACTAGACTTAAAATAGTTTTGGTTGAAGTCATTTTAACAACAGGAGAAAATATTTCATCAAAATCAATACCTTTCTTCTGCGCAAACCCCTTCACCATAAGTCTAGCTTTGTACCTTTATTTTCCTCCATCTTCTTCCTTCAACCTATAAACCCATTTATTCTTCAATGTAGTTTTTCCTGCAGGAAACCTGACTAAATCCCAAGTCTGGTTATGCATTAAGGAGTCCATCCCTTCTTCAATGGCTACCTCCCACTTCTTCCTGCTTTCAACCTGCATTGCTTCTTCATAACATTCGTTCACCAGAATCAGTCAACAATAAATAATATAATGAAGGAGAGTATCATTCAGGGGTCTACTTATCCCGGTAGATCTTCTAACACCACTTTCAGGTGTTTGGGCTGCCTGTTGCTATTGTTGATTATTATCATTTTCAGAACCTTTACCTTTTCAGTGATTTCATCAAGAACTGCATATTCCTTGTTTTCCTTTTCCTGTTTCTTTTCATACAACTGATTCTTATACAAGACCTTTTCATTGAATATTACATCTCTGCTCCTAATGATTTTGTGATTTTCATAATCATATAAGTGATAACCAAAATCATTAAACACCATATCCAATAAAAGTACATTTCTTTGACTTTGCCTCAAGCTTTGTTCTATTTTCCTTATCAATATGGACAAAGGCCTCACAACCAAAAGGCTTTAAAATAGAGTAGTTTACCTTTTTACCTGTCCATGCTTCCTCTGGAACACCACCATCCAAGGAACACGAAGGCCCTCTATTTATTAGATAAACAACAGTATCTACAGCATCTGCCAAAAACTGTAAAGGCAATCCTGCATGCAATCTCATGCACCTTGCACGCTCCATGATTGTCCTGTTCATCCTTTCTGACACACCATTTTCTTGTGGTGTTCTTGGAACTGTTTTTTGTCTGCGAATTCCATGTTCTGAACAGTACTTATCAAACTCTTTGCTGCAATATTCGCCTCCATTGTCTGATCTAAGACACTTCAATTTCTTTCCCGTCTCAGTCTCAACCAAAGCTTTCCATTTCTTAAAAGTATCAAATACATCAGATTTATTCTTAATACAATAAATCCAAGTTTTTCTAGTTGCATCATCAATAAAAGTAACATAATAACGAGAGCCACCGAGAGATGATACCTAAGCAGGTCCCCATACATCTGTATGTACAAGCTCTAATTTTTCGCTCTTCTTTTCTTTCCCAACTTTGAGAAATTTGACTCTCTTCTATTTTCCATAAATGCAATTCTCACAGAAGTCCAAATGAACATTCTTGAAACCCGGCAACAAATTCCTTGAGTGAAGAATCTTCATCCCCTTTTCACTCATGTGTCTGAGCCTATGATGCCATAATGTTGCATCTGCTCCTTTTGAAGTTAAAGCATTAACAGAGTTAGAAATACCATTACATAAATACAATGTACAAACCTTTTCACATTTTTCTATTACCAGGGCTCCTTTGGTGACCTTCCAAGCTTTATCTGTGAAAGTTGTCACACAACTTTCACCGCCTAACTGCCCTGTTGAAATAATTTTTTTCTTTAGATCTGGAACATGCCTTACTTTCTGTAGTATCCATTGGTTTCCATTATGATGTTTTACAAGAATCTTGCCCATTCCAACAATTTTACAGGGTTTATCATCACCCAAACGAACTTGTCCAAAATGTCCTTGAACATAGTCATGAAAGTATTTCTTTTCAGGTGTGTCATGGAATGAGGCCCTTGAATCTACCACCTAGGAATTAGTAATATTTTCGAAAGGAAGAATGAAAGAATCTTGTAACACCTCACCTGCCACATTTGCTTCCTAATTGTTTTCTTATTGTGCATCTCCTTATTTTCTATTCTGAGATCTACAGTCTTTCTTTAGGTGTCCTTTCTTTCCGCATTTCCAACACACTATCCCTGATCTAGAATTGGATTTGCCTTTCCTTGATTTACTGTGATATCCTGAGCTCTTTCCTCTTTCTATTTTTCTTACCCTAGACTCTGCACTCAAAGCATTACCTAATGTCTCACCAGAGCTTTTCCATCGCATTTCCTCGCTAACGATAGAACCAACAACATCATCAAACTTTAAAATACTAGATCCAGACACAGAGTTATCAATGGACATTACTAAACCATTCCAACTTTCTAGCAATGAGCAGAAGAATAACATAGCTCTAACTTCATCATCAAAGTTTACCCCTACAAAAAATAACTGACTTGTAACAATATTAAAATCATTTAAATGGTCTGCAACAGATCCACCTTCCGACATCTTCATATTAAATAGTTGTTTCATAAGAAATACCTTGTTTGAGGCAGAGGGTTTTTCATATAGTTTCTCCAACGCCTTAATCAAACCCTCTGTCATTGTTTCCTTCGAAATGTTGAAGGCAACCGACACTGCGAGGAAAAACTGTAATGTTCTGAGTGCCTTTCTATTTAGAAGGTTCCATTCTTTATCTATCATACCCATCGACATCTTTGTTTTTCCTCCCAATGGTAGGTAATCTTTCTGATACAGATAATCTTCCATCTGCATCTTCCACAGCGAGAAGTTTTTCCTGTTAAATTTCTTGACCCTAAACTTACCATCTTCCACCATTTCTCCCACTCGAATGAGGAACCCTTCTTTCCTATGAGTTTATCAGCCAAATAGACCTTCGGCTCTGATACTAGTTGTTAGAAAATTATATATTACGGAGCAATGGAACACATAAATTATTGCAGAAATATAAGCACAGAAAATGCATAAAACAAGAGAGAAACAAATATACGTGGTTCACCCAGTTTGGTCTATGTCCACGCTGAACAGCCAGTCCTTCCTTTCTATTATCCAACAAAATGAAGAGACACAACCTATAGCAGATTCGCTGTAATATCCTCTGTTTTCTCTCACAGTCTCACCTCTCTGCTTCTCGCTTAGAGAATACACATATATTACATAGACTCAATACAATTCCCTCATACAGAGAGAGGGGTTGCCTTCTAGGGCAAAAAACCCTAAACTAAACATAAGTTCTATCGTCAAATCATCTGCCTAATGAACGGCCCAGATTGACTAGAAATTACTATAGTTGGGCGCCGCCCCCAAGCCCCCGCCGTGGGATTTCTGGCCCCCGAACCCTTGCAGGGGGGACAAGTCGCCCCGCACCCCCCTATGTGGAGGGGTGTACAAACTTCCCGGGGTATACATTCGGCTGAAACAAAGACCTCTGAACAATCATGCTCCACACACAACAGTGCCTTCTTTTTTTCTTGATAAAAAATGTAATTCATCCACATTTAGCATATGTCTAATGTATTCCATGACAAAAATCCTCACTGGCACAAACACTAGAAATCTGTAGGGAGGAAGTTCACACACATAGATTCAAATATTTGTATAGTTCTGGTAGAGGTACTAGTCTCCAAATTTAGCCTGTTCTATAAGATGCAAAACCTTCTTTATCTCTAGTGAAATCCTTGGTATAACATCTCTACTATGAAGACACACAGATGTATGTAAAAGCTAATCCACAAAATGACTGAATGAATAATCATTTGATTTTCTTCTGACTAAAGAAGTCCAGTGAATGAAAGATAATGGCCTTCCCTGATCATCCATATTTTGTAACCAAAACTTGAACCTATCTACTTGATAGAATAACATCAAATATACTAAGACTGAATGGTGTTTAAATGCACCTACAACCTTAAATTTTAGAAATCGATCATGTATATCATTTGATAACTACTAACTGTAATTGAAAATAACTAAAGGCTTATAACCAACTGGAAATATTGATAAGAACCCTAACACTACCTCACCTACCCACTCGTCTGTGCGATAACCTTATATGGAAGTAACCATCAAGATGACTTGCCTTGACATATTGGGAGAAATAGAAGCAAAGTAAGAGGGTTTTTTTCTAGGAAATTTGGAATTTTTAGGTAGAAAACATTAAAAAATGTGGACTCACTAGGGGAAGGTAATATTTTTGTATATCTCCATGTGGACATCTATATAAAATGGATGTCAAGGGGTTTGAGTATTAAATTGAAGGGCTTGACAAATAACTTCTAGAGTAATTGAGAATATGATTTCATTATTTTGAGCAATTATGACTTTCTAGCTGGGGAGGTACCTGAGATGACACTAGGTGGAGAATTTTGGGAAAAAATTGGTCTAGGGAAAGATAAATTGAGGTAAGAGCGATTCCTAGATACCCAGATCATCACAGTTATCCAATAATTTCTGATTTGCCAAAGTTCGATGCTCATAAAAATCAAATTCTCATTGGGTTTTTGCTATCTTATGCTGGGTATCAACCAAAGGGGACCTATCTAAATCAGGGACAAGAGGTACCATAGGACTCTCATCAGCCATTTTCCTCTTTCCTTTGTCTCTAGATATTTTTAATTTAAATGGAAAATTGGAAAAACAATGTTACTAGGTCCTAATTTGATCGGTTGTAGAAAGGAAAAACTTTATAGAGTAAAAACTTTATAGAGTGTGTTGGCTAACTTGGAAATCTTCAATATGGACCTGTGTGGATGAAATAAATAGTAAAAGGAGATAATGCATGTTGATACATGATTTTTATAATGGGAATTTAGGTCGATTAACGGAATTTTTACCATATTAGAGCATAACATTTATGAATTTTATAAGTTGGTGACAGAAAATCCAACAACTACATGAATATTGGTCGAATATTGGAAAGGTAATGAATTTGTGACGTGGAGGATGGGTGATGTGGACAGAGCAATGGATGATGGGTGGCAAGGATGGAGTGGGAAAAAACGAGCGAAAAAAGAGTTGAATGGTGGTTTTAGTTGGGGGGGGGGAGGTAGGAGTAGTAGGCGGTAAAGGGAAGGGATCCCCCGAAATGAATGTGGAGCCACCACGTTATCTCAGGTGGTTTTATTGAAAACAACATTTCAGACCCACCCCCATTTCCGGGAAAACTAATGTCTATTCAGAGCTACTAGTCCCATTAAGACGGGTAGCTATCTTAGAAACAAACAATTCAAAGTTACTTCTGTTTTCCTTTATGAGAGATAGATGAGAGAGAAGTAGAGAGCATCAACCTTAGTATTTCGCTTGGTTCCTTACTTGTTTCCTCCCTCCTTTAACAGAGCTTTGCCACTCCTTCCTCACTTGTCCTGCTTCAAAGAACACCTGTAGAGTGAAAGCAACAAAATACCATCAAAGCATAGAGATCTATAACCATAAACAATATAGGATTAGATATATATTAACCATACAAATGCATATAGAAATGCAAGATTCAGAAATATACAAGCATATGGAGGAAAGCTCAAATAGCTTTATTGATAAAAGAAGTAGAAGAGAGGATTACAACCTAGTTTCCTGATCCAGCCATCCTCCCAGCATGAAAGCCCTCTTCACCTCATGAAAATCTAGATCACCCAACAATACAATGCTTCACAGAGAAACCAACAACACTTCCTTACAAAATACAAAATTCCGGCCTCTAGATCTCTAGGATGAGGGATCCATATATAGAAGTTTGCAGGGGGTGAGTCAGCTTTTGGGATTTTGATTAGTGTCATTTCACTGATAGTTCTTGGTTCCACTTGGATATTTCATGATCTCTTACTCATCCCTGGGCGAATTCAGAGAGGCAAGTGTCATATGAGCAGTTTCTAGAAGATTCTCTAGGTTTACACCTAGCAAACTGCTTCTGCCATTTGTCTGCTCTCACTCAGCGCACCCTACAAAAGGGCTCTTCAGTATGCATCACACCCTCTATGTGTAGCAGGTGAGATGCATCGGACCCTTAGCATGGAGCAGTCTGTATGGTCCAGTTTTGACTAGTTCTTAGCAGTTTTTCAATGAGAACTTATGGAAAATGATGTAATTAGTTGACCTTGATCCTTTAGGGTAAGAAACAACGCTTTCAGGGGTTTAGAAGCCCTTGGTTTATGGACATATGTGATTAGGGTCACAGTGCCCAAATATGTCTATAACACCCCCCTCTTTAAGTCCCAAAAGGTCGGGAGAGGGAGGGGGTCCGAACATCATCCCCCATTGTTGATCTGGGAGGGGACGATATCATCCCTTTAAAAATGAAAGTGCTTTATGGAAAGCGACAAAACACCAAGTCACCTTTATTCCAGAACAAAATTTAATATAATTTTATAATTGGCATCATTTGAACTAGAGCACCCCTTTGGGTTTTTTATTTATTTATATTTATTTTTTCATTATTCCCCTTTATTTTTATTTTCTTTTCCTTTGTAATTTTCTTTTCTCTTTCAATTTTTTCAATTATTTCTTTTTCCTTATTAATACTGAAAATAATTTGAAATGGGAAAAATAAATTACAATATCCCATTGGATAAATATATAAGTAATAATCAATTGATCACTATATTTATGGGGCTCTAACAGTGCCTCCAATGGGGATGGTGTCCTCCCTGCGAGCTGCCAATAACACCGTAGACTAATAACCTTCTCCATTGGGAATTTATTCGATTTTCAAACAACAGAAACTGACCTAATTAATTGAAAACTCATTATATATGGCACAAATTAATTTGAAACTTATGACGTTGACTGTGGGCTTCAATTAATGATGACAACCACCCACACTTGCAATATCTAAAGAAATACAAAGATATTTACAATGTTGTGTTTTGTAACTAGTTGAACTCAGGTGAAGTAGTGTTTGAGGAACCTACCATTAATAGGCCCTCCTGATAGTGTTTCTCTTTTCAAATATTCTAGTAGAAATGCATTGGTTGCACAGAAGGCTTCAATATTGTAAGGGCCTTCATAAATTGTCAAACTTTCCATGTTTTCCATTTTCCTCATTTCTGGCATCCCATTTTAAAACAAGGCCATTTAGCTGAAAATCACCAGCTTTCACTCTTCTATCATGAATCATTTTAATCTTATCATGAATTATATGTGTTGTTGTAGACTTCTTCTATGGTCTGCTACAATTGTACCATTTGATTTATTCTTCTCTACACATCACTTGTTTCAACTTCTAATTCCTGTAATAATTTCAACACTGGAATTCATAGGGAGGTAGGGAAAACTACATCAACTCCATAAACTAGTTGGAAAGGTGACATTCCAATTCATTTCTTAGTGCTTAAACTGTCAGCCCATAGAAAATTTAAACTGTGCCAAGACTTCTTTTTTTCCTCTAACAACTTATTTATTTTGATTATGAGATATCGAAACTTCCACATTATTCATTTTGAGTTTTCGACGTTTTGAGTCAATACAATGACCCATCATCAGGAAAACCCTACAGAGAAGAGAAGATAAATGGAGGGATAAATAGGAGAAGGACAAGAAAAAAGAGAAAAGAGCTGACCAACAATTGACCTAAAAAGTAAAATAGGTTATGTATTAAAGATTTTAATTATTGTTTTTTAATTTAATAATGATAAATTTATTTATATTAAGTAGATTGACCAAACTCTTGTTAGAATATTTTTCCAATCCATTTCCTTTAGGACAATAGGCAGTAGAATGTCTTAGAACTATATGATATTTATTGCAGAAATCTACCATCTTTATAGAATTGAAAGCAACAACATTATTAGTGATAATTTTGTGAGGACAACCAAACCTAGAAAGAATATTACCTTCCATGAATTGACAAATTATTGAGTCTATGGCCTGCCTAGTTTGAACTACTTCTATCCAGTTGGTGAAGTAAAATTTAGCTATCATAATCCACTTGCGTTGGGCTGAAGAACTAGGATGAATCTCCCCGATAAAATCCAAACCCCACCACTGAAAAGGTACTTCTACTGAACTAGGATTCAAAGGGAAAGGTAAAGGTTTCTTTTTTTCCTTCAAAATATGAAACCAATGACAAGTAGAAACCCTTTTATGCACATTAGCAAACAAGGTAGGTTAGTAAAAACCATCTCTCAAGATTTTATTTGTTGTAGTCTTCCAGAAAAGATGCCCTCCAGAGTCAACTTTATGAAACTCTTCCATCATCTTATATGCTTCTTCCTCTAACAAACAATTCAATAAAATCCCCCACAGAATCCCTCAAATATAAAGTTTGATCCAAAATGCATAATTTAACAGTTTTTAATTTTAGAAATGTTGCTTTAGTCTCTGTCAAACTTGGTGGAACATGTAAATGCTAGAAATCATAAACAATGCTTGTGTACCAAGGGGAAGTAACAATGCTCTCTGATACCCGTTGGACAATCTATCATTCAACATCTAGAGCATCAATAAAATTGATGTCCAATGCATGCAAATTTGATACAACCATTAATTTGGCCAATCCCTGACCCTTAATAAGCTTCGTGGGCTTAATCTCAATATCATATTCTAAAATAACAACTATTCACTTACCTCTTCTTCCTTTAGGATAATTTTGAGTAAGGATGTCATTTACTACTACATTAGGAACAAACACAATTATATGAGAATGCAAGATATATACTTTGAAATCTTTTAAAGCTTTTACCAAGAAAAAATATTTATTGTCCATAATATTGTATTTTAAAGAAGCATCTCTTAACCCCCTATTGAAAAAGGCTATGGGCTTCTCATATCCCTCCTTGTTTTTATGCATTAGTACTATTGCAATAATATGTTCTGAAGCAAAAGAAAAAATAATGAAATCCTTAGTGAAATCAGGACTCGCTAAGGCAAGAGCATGAGTCAAGCTTGACTTCACCTCACTGAATGACCTTTTTTCTTCTGCAATCCATTTTATTTCACTATTCGTTCTCAACATGTTGGTCATAACTCTTAAGATCTCATCTAAATTCGGGATAAAACTCCTCAGAAAATTAATTCTGACAATGAAAGATTGTACTTCCTTTCTGTTTCTTGGAGGATAAATTTTCATGATAACCTCAATTCTACTTAGGTAAATTCTAATACCATCTTTGGAAATTATATGACCTAGAAGTTTACCTTCTTCCAAACCAAATAGAGACTTTGTAGGATTAGAGGAAATACCAAATTTTCTACATTTATCAAAAATAATTTTCGAATGAAACAAATGATCTTCAATAGTTTTAGAAAACATAATGATTTCATCTAGATATATCACAATAACTCTGTCCTTTTCATTTACAAAAGAAAAATCCATTTCTCTCTGAAAAGTTTCCCTTGCATTCATAAGCCCAAAAGGCATCTTCACATACATGAAAGTTTCTCATGGTGTTGTGAAGGTTGTTTTGTCTTGATGATTTGGATGCACTAAAATCTGATTATGACCCGAAAAACCATCAAGAAATGAAATTCTACTAGAACCAACTACCCTTTGCAGAATATGATCCATATTTGGTAAGGGGAAATTATCTTTGAGAGAAACTTTATTAAGGTTTCTAAAATCCACACAGCCTTATTTCTCTAGTCTTTTTCCTCCGTAGTACTAGATTTGATAATCATTTAGAAATATCAAAGGTACAATAATCTTGGAATGAAAAGCTTCCTTACCACTTTTTCAATTAAAGGTAACAAAACATGATTCACTCTCTTTAGTTTCTTTTTGAAAGGTTTCTAGTCCTCTTTGATAGGAATAGTATGCTTAATAATACTAGTATCATAGGCCTTTAAATATTCATATCTCCATGTGAAAACATCAGAGTATTATTTCAATAAATCAATGTATTTTTGTTTCTCTTCAAGAGGTAAAGATTTATAAATATTCGCAATCTTTGGATTGTCTTTAGTCCCTATGTTACAATCCTCTACTTCCGCTGCCATAAGCTGCATTTTGGGCTTTTGAAACACATCATTGAAATCAAATAATTCTTCAAGTGGCACCAAACCTCTTGGTATTACATTATTTTTTAATCGTAGGACTTTAAGCTTTGATTCATGTTCATAATTATTCTCATTGATATGATTCAAAATAGTTTTTAGACTATCATCTTCAACACTACTTTCTATATCAATATGAAAATTTTCAAATTATCCCCTTAACTGTAAAAAACTGTCTAACTATTTGTCATTGTCAAACACTTTCCAGTACCTTATGTTATCTAGGACAATAGGTTTATGTTTCACGTGAATCTCATATTTCTTATTTGGGTGGAAAGGAATATTACATGTACTTTTTGAGGTACCCAATGCATCAACAAACACATTTTGATTTCTAAGAATCAAAGACAACTAATACTCTGGAAAACATTGCAAAAAATCTAAGACAACATTTTTGTATGTCCTCAACCTAGGATTCTTAGCTGAATAATGAACTTTTCTTTGATTTATGATGAGTTCTAAATCACCATGGATTGGAATTATTTTAGCTCCTGATCTCTTCAATAACAACAACCCCAAAATAAGTGCCTCATACTCAGCCACATTGTTGGTACGTTGGAAACTGGATTTGTAGGAATATGTCTTTGATATGTCAGAGTTTGTGTCTAAGATCCATACACCACCTCTTTGTCCTTCTTTGTTGACTACCCCATCAAAACCCGTATGCCAAAGGCATTCATTATTATCATTTTTTGTTTTAGTTTTTAACTTTACATCCTCTGTTTTCTGTGATTGCCTTTCCATATTTGACATTTCCTCCTCTAAACACGTGTCATTATATAAAATGAAAGAATCCATGTTTGAATGTATAGAATAAATTGGGTAATTATTGGGCTTGTCTTGGCTGATTACAATGTATTTCATTAGAGTCTCCCTATACAAACTCCTTTGTTGCTTGAAAGCAGGAATAGTTGCATATGTCATATCCATTTGTAAGGTGCCCCATGACTTTGCTCTGCAATATCTTGACAAGAGCATCCCATATTTAGGAGGTATATTAGCCACAACAATATCCATGAGTACGCTTTTTGCTGGGATTTGGGCAACGATTACACATAAATCCTTGATAAAACCTAAGCATCTTACTCTACTTGAATCAAAAGAGAAAAGGACTTTATATGGTATGGTTATATCTAATTCAAGTTTCTCCATAATCACTCTAGGCATGAGATTATGTGAAGCACCTGAATCAAGCATGGCATTGTGAAAAATGAAATCATGAATGTTAAGACTAACATAAAAATGTGGCACATTACAATCTTGTGATTTTCCCTCAACTTCTGGTACAAACAAAAATTTAGGTTGGTCATCACTTATGTTCACAGTATTTGTTCCCTCCTCTATCTTTAATTCTTTTATAACTTGACTTCTATATACATCCCTTTCCATTAATTCAGTGAGAGGAACAAAAATTTTAACCTTTGATAACTCATTTTAAATGTTGAAAGAAGGTTGGTGCTTTGCTATCTCTTTATGTGTTGCATATTTCTGTTGATGGTTTTTCTTTGGAGGATCAACCTTTCATTGACTTGTAGAAGCTGTATCAATTTGAATCTTTTTAGGAGGATTTTTTGTAACTTTCTTACTTCTTAGATTATATTGCTTATGTACTTCCATAATGGAATTTTGATAGCCCTTTTTGTAATCCTATTATTCTCTAGGGATGAAATCTTATTGTGTTAATAAGAACAAATCTTGTTCCTCTTTGGTCAAGGCAAAATTATCTATTTCTCCTTCTCTAAATAGATTGATCTAATTTTCTTCTGGGTCTTCTACCATCTCATTTTCTTCCTGAACATAATTTTATTGAAAAGGAGGTCTAAATTGTTGTTGATCTACTGGGATTCTTGGATCCCTTTGTTTAATTTGGGGTTGGTTCCTTCTAAAATTTGGATTCCTGATTTGAGGACACCCTTATCATTCTCTTGGTGGAGCTCTATTTGTCAAAATCATTATTTCCATCATTCTCTCCATAGTTTTAATCAAAGTTTCTAGTTTCACATATGATGATGATGAAGGTTCTTCTTTAATAGTCACTCTCTTTTCAGCCCTCAATTTGAATTTTTTGGCAAGTAGATTGGCCTCTACACTAACAACATTCTTTCGTATCTCTTCTAGAGTGGATGGATTTCTTTCTCTCAAATGATAGGCCATGTCAATTTCAAAACCATTTGGATATCAAAGTAAAGCCAATATTGGAGGATAATTTATTTCTTTTGAAAGAGAATTATAAAGGTTGTTGAATCTATCTGAATAATCTTGAACTAACTCTCCTGGAGCTCTTCTTAAACTTTCATATTCGACAAGAATTTGAAGTGAATTTTTCTTGCTACTAATCCCCTATACCATTTTCTTGCTTCACAAATCAAAATTTGAGAAAATAACCTTATTTGAACATCAACATCATCAACCTCTTCTAGGTCTACAAAATCATTCATCTTATCAATGTGTTGCTAAGTTGTAGTGGGCCTAGTTCAATCAAATTGTGTTATACACTATGGATAATTTAATGGCATAAAATTTAGTGGTTGTTGCAAAACCAAATGGGCATAACAAGCTACCATGATTGGAATATGAGAGGAGGATGAAACTTTAGTTTTTCTTGATGTTAGGAGTGGTAAAGGAGGTGGAATCGTGACTTGTTGTGTTGTTGTAAAAGGAGTATGAATGAAATATGAAATGGGGATAGTGGAAAAAGGGAAATCATAGGGGAGGTAAATGATGAGGTAGAAGAAGAAATGATAGTTTGTTGAGCTACACATGGTTTTTGAGCAACTTGATTCAATTGGGTTGCTAGATCTTCAGAGTTTTCAAATTGTTGTACAACATCTTTATACGAATCTAAAATGATAGACTTATGTGTTGAGATATGAGGTTTCAAAATGGACTCATCAACGACTATTTCAGGAACAAATATTTTTGATTTATCTATGAAAAGACTATGCTCAAAGGGTATATCAAACTTAATATTGTGAAATGTTATAAAATTTTCTGGGAGTGAATTAGATCTCAGCAAAGGATTATTGCTTGCTTGAATTTCCTTAAAGCTCTTTTTCCTAATCAATCTCCTGGGATTATTTAAAACTTTAGGAGGATTAGGATATGATGGGATTGGGTGTAAATATTTCTAGAAGCCATATCATCAAATAAATTATTTACAGCTGGGTATACATACAACTTCTGGGTGAAGAATTCAGCCTAAAAATTTCCTAACTCACTGTGACCCATAGGAAATAGGTTTAAGATTTTCTAATCAAAGTTACCAGGGAAGGATTCCCTAGTATGGTTGCTAGAATGTTAGCACTCCATATTTTTCCTAGGCTGAGGAGGAAAATTACAAAGGTAACCACAAACCACTTTTAAAGATGGGTAAAGTCCATTGGGCATGGAGTCATTAAAATTCTCGATAATCAGTCACAAATTAATAGAGTAACTGAAACAGGGCGAGGTAGACAAACCCCTGGATCTTAAGGCATTTTATGGTGTGTGTGAGATGATAAAGGGGATGATCAATTAAATATAAAGCATACTCAAATGAATTTTATATTTAATGTCAAATGAAAAACATTAAGATTGTTTCAAAAAGCCAGAGTATATTACAATAAGTAAATTCATCTCTTAATCTTCTTGCAACAACCAGGAAGGGAAATCCATATGAAAACTCAGAAGGAAGAACAAATCAAGATGAGGATAAACATCATCATTTGTTTGATACAAGAATCCTGGAACAAAACTGCCTTTGTATTTCTGAAATTGATTACTTCAAGTAAAATCCACAACTTACATCAAGGTAGAACTCTTTTCTTCATACATAATCCAACCCTTACTAAGTATTTTTACAAAATATTTATAGAGTTCCCATGGAACTAACTTTGGATCTCAAAAAGAAATTAATTACAAAATAATATATCTTAGATGATGTAGATATTTCTAAAATAGAACTAAGAAATAGGAATTCTTGACAAATTTGGTTATTCTGTTGACACTTTTGAGGAATGTTGTTGCTGACTGTAGCTACATTTCTGCTCCTCCTATTTACCTATTCCCAAAACTGTAGGATTTCTATTTGTCTTTATTTAACTATCTCCAATAATTTATGCTACTGCTCTTCACTAGCAACAAAGAAATTTACCATGCTTTGAAATTTCTCATCCACCTTTGTATATGTCTCAAAAGTTGGCTTATTGAGAAATAGATGGTGGAATTCATGATGAATGTAGATGTCGCATTGTATTCCTTCCAAGAAATCCTCTCCAGTTATCGTCCCTCTGAGGTTGGTGAATTTGGAAGCATTTGAAACTATGTTGCATAGCTGGACATGATAGTTCTCTAATGGAATTAATTTTCCATTAGAGGCTTTCAGAGCTTGAAGTCCCTTTTCTTGGAATATATTGAATTTTTTGTTAAATATTTTTACCTATAACTCTAATTATTTTCACTTAGTCTCCAACTATAGCATGCGGTTCTTCTTTGTCAGTACTCTTTTTACTTCCATCATTGTGAATGTTTTGTCTTGAATCTAGAGTTCTTCAAGCTCTTCCTTAGGTTTAGAATTCAACATTTTAATAATTATATTTTCTTCTGCTAGCCTGTGCTCTATTTCAATATTTGATCATTCAATTGATTCCTTGACATTATGAACTAACTCCTGCTCAAATATGATCTGAATGGATGACCATAATTATGTCATTTTGCATTTATATTATGCCATATACTCTATTTGCCCTCTACCAACATATGAGATGTTAGAGACTAATTCTCATACTTTTGAATTTGTTGTGTTAGTTTGAAGTTCTTTTCCACCTCGGCTAGGTATGAATTATTTTCTTTTATCTTATTTTCCTCCATATTTGTGAGTGTTTCCATTAACATCTCATTTTCATTATTTGTTAATGATAATTCTCCCAAAGCTTGGACTAGCTTCTCAGAAGAATATGAAGTTCATGCTTGTGGTGTTTGTTATACTTCTTGTTGTGCTCATGTAACTATTGTTGCCAATTGTTCCTTTTCCTTCAATAGTGATTCTATGTCCTTCTCTATCTTTTGGATTTGAATATTCTATTCAATTATTAATTTAAAGAACTTTTCTTTCTCTATTTCCAGATTGGTTACTTCTCTGGCTTGAGGGTGCTTTGTGGTTGGAAGCTTAAGTTGTTTCATGAGGGATTGGATATCTGCATTTTTATTCTGAATTATCTCGTCGGTTGCCTTGACATTACTAGGATCTTTGGATTATTAACCGGAGAATCCACAGTATAAACATCTTTTTGCCAACGTTTCGAATCCCAACTGGGATCCATCATCAGGACTATGATGGATCACCTCAATTCTATCTCTCAAGAAATAAAATTCACTAGGGAACTCGAGCACAGCATGAGCATCCCATTTTTAGACATTCTAATTATTAGGAAAGAGGATGGCTCCTTAGGCCATAAAGTCTTCAGGAAGTCAACTCACACAGAAAGTTACCTCCATGCTGAATCCCACCATCACCCAGCCCAGAAGTTTGGTGTTCTTAACACCCTTGCCATCAGGGCCCTTCGAATATCTGACTCAGAACATCTGATCGAAGAAAATAAGCATTTGGTTTCAACATTTAAAAGCATAGGTTACAAAGAGCAAGAGATTAAAAGAGCCTTAGAAAAAGCTGAAAGAAAGTTACTATCTCATATTCCTAAAGCTCAAGACCAGACTCAGAATGGTAAAGTTTTTCTACCTTATATACATGGAGTTACAGATAAAATCGCAAAAATCCTAAGGAAGAAAAACATCATCACGCATTTCTCAGCCTCGGGAACTATTAGGCAAAGTTTACGGTCTGTAAAAGATGAGGTTGACAAACAACAACTCAAAGGGGTCTACAAAATAGATTGCTCATGCGGAAGAAGCTACATTGGTGAAACAGGTCGCTCCCTCAAGACAAGGCTTAAAGAACATGGCGTTGATATTAAGAATGAAAGATCTCGTACCCCAGCCTTGGCTGAGCACTCCACAAAGACGAAGCACCATATATGCCTCGAAAGCGCATCAATTATCGCAAGGGAGGATCAGCAGCAGAGGCGGAAGATCAGAGAAGCGCTTGAAATTATCAAGCATCCTCATAATCTAAACAGAGATAGCGGTATGGAGATTAGCAGCAGCTGGCTTCCCTTGATCAAAGAATCAAGATCCCAATCTAACCCCAGGTAAGTCAGGTAAGTAGGTAAGTTATTCTTATTCCCCTATTTTAATATTAGCTAGGTCTAATAATTAGCCCTAATAATTCCCTCATATCATAGGTATTTCTATTTATAAATTAATATAATTT
>APFE031154719.1:27811-38134 GCA_000404065.3 Pinus taeda
TTTCAAGCCGATCTTAGGTTGTTCCATTAAAAATTTTAAACCCTAATAGTATTTATTACCTATTGCAGCTCATCTTGTATCATCATTCTCATAGTCCTGATGATGGATCCCAGTTGGGATTCGAAACGTTGGCAAAAAGATGTTTATACTGTGGGTTCTCCGATTAATAATCCAAAAATTGATAACCACAGATCTCTTAAATCCAATTACTAGGATCATATCCTAGTTTAATTATTAAATCTTCTAAGGCTTTAGTTCTAGTGTCTTTGGGTAGAGAAGACATTCGTTCTATCTTCAATTGTGAATGCATATTATTCAGAGAGGCTTGCAAATTTGAGTTAGCCATGGCTGAACTGGTCAATGTTGAATAAATCATCTCACCTGCTTGCTTATGAAAATCAATTTGATTAATTGCATTGACCTTTCTGGTATCAACAAAAAATATTGAAGCTTTTTAGTCTTATGTACTTCTAGGGACTGGAACTATAGTTTCTAGGAAAGTTAATTGAAACTGTCCCTTTTCTATGTCAAATGCATACAACAACCTGCATTGAGTGGTAGTAGTCTGTTTCCAAAATTTTGAATATGTTAAATCCTTCAATGCTTCATTCTTCTTCTTTATCTCCCTGTATCTGGAAAAATAGTATGTTGTGCTCCCGTATGAGATGTAGAAGATGTAGGTGACTGTGTTATATCTTCAACATTTGGAAAAGGAGTGACTAGAAAACCCATTAGAAAAATTGTAGCTTTATATTGTGACTCCTTCTCTTCCAGTGATTCTTCTTGAACATTTATTACATGATCATCACTTATAGTATTATTCTTTAGATCCTTCTTTCTCTTCTTGAAAACACAAAATTCTGCATCTTGATCTTCTGAATCTATAGGGGACATAATTTCCCTTGGTCTCTTGATTTGTTTTTCCTTCGGAATAGGAGTTTGTAGAGATGATTGATTGAAAATTTGTTCTTCAACCTCCTGTAGTGTGTTCTCTATCCACTGCTCCTAATTTGCATACTGGTCTATCTCTGGTCTAGGTGTATGTGCATATGGAGTGGTCTTCTACTCAACTCTCACCTTTGAAATTATCCCAAAAGGATCATAAGACCACGTGAAGCTGAGCTTAAACTTCATTTGTTTCAGTAATTCATCCCCTTCTTTGGCTACTACTTTGGTATTCACAATGGATGGATGAACATGTGGTTTGAATTTGAATTGTGCCTTATTTTTTCTTGATACAAAAGGTAAGTCATCCATATTTAGCATCTATCTATTATATTCCAAGGCAAAAATCCTGACTGGCAGAAACACTAGAAAACTTTAGGGAGGAAGTTCACACCCATAGATTCTAATCTCTATATTATTCTGATAGAGATACTAGTCTCCAACTTTAGCCTGTTCTATAAGATGCAAAACCTTCTTGATCTCTGGTGAAATCCTTGGTATAACATCGCTGATAAGAAGACAAAAAGATGTAAGTAAGAACTGATACACAAAATCATTGAATGAATAATATTCTGAATTCCTTCTGACTAAATAAGTTGGGTGAATGAATGCTAATGGTCTTACCTGATCATCCATATTTTGTAACTTGAACTTGAAACTATCTGCTTGATAGAATAAAATCAAATATACTAAGATTGATTGGTGTTTGAATGCACTTTCAACCTTAAATTTGAGAAACTGCTCATGTATAACATCTGATAGGTACTTTTTGTAATTGAAAAGAACTGAAGGCTCCTGACCAACTGAAAATACTGATAAGAACCCTAACACTACATCATCTACCCACTGGTCTGTGTGATAACCTAATAGGAAAGTAACCATGGAGATGACTTTCCTTGACATCTTGGGAAAAATAGAAGCAGAGTAAGGGGGGTTTGTTCTAGGTAATTCAGAATTTTCAGGCATAAAACATTCAAAAATATGGGCTTGTTAGGGGATGGTAAGATTTTTGTTTATATCCATGAGGGCATCTATAGAAAATGGATGTAAAGGGGTTTGATTATTAATCTTAAGGGCTTGAAAAATAGCTTTGGAGTAGTTGATAATAGGATTTCATTGTTTTGGGAAATTACTACTTTCTGGATGGGGAGGTACCTGAGATGCCACTAGGTATAGAATTCTAGGAAAAATGAGTCCGGGGAAAGATAAACCGAGGCAAGAGCAATTCCCAGAAACTCAGATCATCACTGTTATCCAAGGGTTTCTACTATCTTATACTCGGTATCGACCAAAGGGGACCTATCTAAATCAGGGACAGGAGGTACCATATGATTCTCATCATTCATTTTTCCGTTTCCTTTGTGGAAATACATTTTTAATTTCAATGGAAAATTGGAAAAACAGTGTTACTAGGTCATAATTTGATCAGTTGCAGAAGGAGAAAACTTTACACAGGGCGTTGGTGAACTTGGAAATATTCAATTTGAACCTCTGTGGATGAAATAAATAGAAAAGGGGGGAAACGTAGGTTGATACATATTTTTTATAACACGAATTGAGGGCGATTAACGAAATATTTACTGTTTTGGAGCGTAGCATTTATGAATTTTATATGTTGGTGGGAGAAAATTTAATGGGCAATGACTACATGACTGTTGGAGGTAGATTTGAAAGGTAACGACTATATGACATGGAGGATTAGTGATGTGGACAAAGTGATGGATGACAGGTGGCGAGGATGGAGTGGGAGAAAAAGGCGAAAAAAGCATCAAATGGTGGTTTTCGTGGGGGGGTAGGAGTGTTAGACAGTAAAGGAATGGGACCCCTTGAAATGAATATGGAGCTGCCACATTATCTTGGGTGGTTTTATTGTAAACAACATTTCAAGCCCCCACGTTAAGTCCCAAAAGGTTTGGGGGGGTGAGGGTGGGGTCTGAACATTGTCCCGCGCTGTTGATCTGGGCAAGGAAGATCATAGCCCTTCAAAAATGAAAGCGCTTTATGGAAGGTGACAAAACATCAACTCACCTTTATTCCAAAACAAAATTTAATATAATTTGACAATTGAAAACATTTGAACTAGCATCCCCCTTTGGGGTTTTATTTTATTTTTTTTATATTTCTTTTTATATATTTTCTCTTTATTCCCCTTTATTTTTTTATTTATTTTTCTTTGTATTTTTCTTTTCTCTTTCATTTTTTTCAATTGTTTCTGCTTCATTTTTAAAACTAAAAATAGTTTGAAATATGAAAAATAAATTACAATATCCCATTGGATAAATATCTAGATAATCATCATTGATCACTATATTTATAGGACTCTAACACCAATAATCTTGGTTGAAGAAACTGAGGTAGGGACAACAGATGCAACTTAGATCATAGTTGGTGTTGCTAAAGAAGCCATTATAAGAGTAGGAGGTTGAAAGGTGTTAGTTTGTAGATGAATTACAATAAGAATTGATGTGCTTACAGGTAGTGCAGCTGTAGTAACAGTAGAATTAGTGATAGTGGTTGGAATAAAATGAGAGCGAAGCTTCTTGATCAAAGGTTAATAGTCTTCGAGCTCCGAAGTAGGAGAATACAATGGAACTTGGTGTTTGCGGGATGATGAACCATTTTTTGGCATATTTGTTGGTGGATTTCGTTGGGTGAGGCTGCTAAGAGCATAGTAGGTGCATTCAAGTTTTTGAATCTGCTAGACTTCAGGCCAATTGATAACCTCTTTATGGAAAATGTCTTATGAAAGGTAATATGGAAACAAACACGTGTGTAGCTTATTCTTATCTATGTCCTTGGGATAAACATAACAACGATTATGGTCAATCCCAAATCAAATGTGTTATACAATTTTATTAATAAGGCATTTGGTAACTCTCATGATAAGGGTGGATTTATTTAACTGGTTATACTAAGACCTAAAGGAATTTTCATTTAAGGATTTTTTTTTTTTGAATCATAATGACTCTTCCACATTTCAAAATTTCAGGTTAGGGATTTTCTATATAAGGGAGCATAGAGTACATTACCATCAAGAGCATGCCACTTGTACATGGTGAGAGAAACAATCAAATACCCATAAATAAATTTGCCTTCCTTTTGGTAAACTTCACAAGCATGAAAAAACTCATCAAGTAAGTACTTACAATAATTGAGCTAGGTACCTTGAACACAACATTCAAAAACAAAAATGGTTTCTAGGGTATATTCTCCTTTGGTATAATGCCAATTTATATTTCCTATAATAAGATGTCAGGAAAAATTGATTTCATCATTATTAATTGGGTCGACAGTAGGCCCTCATCCTTGACGTTTTGTGCCATAATTATGATACAAGTTGGTTGAACCTACTTCCTTACCATGCTTAGATCCTCCTTGGAATATAGTAGAAACATATTGACCCTCCATCGATAATCCTGTCAAAGCATGGATGTCATTAACATGAATAGGGTACTCCTTGTGCAACTAGTGTGAACTGTTATGAATTTAAATAATCAAAAGGTTTTTGCAGTGAGCAATATCTCTAGTAGTCCCGAACATTGGAAATTGCAATGATGGTTTGATTTGTAGATAAACACTACCAAGAATCGTCAGGGTGAAATCCATGTATGCCTTAGGCCTTATAGCTAGAAATAGGTCACCATATATAAAATAGTTTTCCACCTTTCCCTTTCTCTTTTCCTCAACCACTTTTTGAACAAAATTATCTAAAAAATGAAGGACCGAATAGGCCCCGACCACAACCTATTAACTTTCCCTTGAGTAGTCTTTCACTTGTGTAGATGGTCATCCCTTTACTTGCATGGATGATCCTTCCTCCAATGAAGGACCGAACTCATGGATCTTTTGAAGAACTTATTGGTGAAAGGAATTGTACGTATCCTAGCAGTCTTCCCACTTTCGCATCAATGTAGTTCCCTGATCAATAGAAATTTGGTTTATAATGGCATCAAAGGTCTCTAACTTAGCTGCAAGAAAATTGTTCCATTCATTGTTTGTAAACAAGTTAAGCTGGTGTAATTAATAAGTGGACACAAGGTTTATTTTCACTATTACCAAATCTTTAGCTCACTGGGAGATTTTAACCTCAAATGTCACGATACATAACATTTCATTACAAAGGAGACAACCAATTGAATTTCCCATAGAAACCTATACTAACATATACATGCTAATAATCTAACTGATTAATTTAATTTAATTTAAGTAAAGGATAAAATAATTATTATCTTTTTCATATAAATTCAATTTTCTCTCAAAAATAATATATTAAACTTGATTAATGTAATTTAATTTAAGTAAAGGATAAAATAATTATTATCTTTTTCATATAAATTCAATTCTCTCAAAAAAATAATATATTAAACTTTTAAGGATATTTTAGACTCATTGTTGAAGGAGACTTAAAACACATAATCTGTAAAATCCTCAATGCCTCTCGTGTTGGAAAATGTAACTAGCCTCAATCTTCATAACTATCATTGTACTCATGTCATTATGTATATCTTATGTTACAAGCTAAAGAATGAAAACATTTATTTTCAAGCATGGGTCTCTTACTAGATTTGAATGGTCTTCTAGGTCAAGCATGCATTCCATGCTTCTAGGGTTTTTCAAGTCAAGAAAATATTTATCTTGAGTCAAGAGAGTCAATATCATTTGTATAAGACTCGTTTGGGCAAGCTATAACATGTAAAAGAATTTATTTTTGAGTCTAGAAAGTTAAAATGACCTCCATGACCAAGTCGTCCCTGTTAGTGAAAAGACCGCCTAAGAAAGGGTTATTCAACCTCATGAGAGGCATATATATAGAAGTAGTTTCAACCTCATTAAAACACACTTGAACAGTTTAATCTAAAGAAAAAAGAAGGAGGAAATAAGAGCGAAAGTCAAAATAAGAGAAAAAACAAGAATTTGAGTTTTTGATCCTATTTCTCTCTCACATGTGTGAAAAAAGGGTTTCTGCAAAGCTGTTGTAGGGGCCGAGATTTCTATAATCACTGTAGGTTTGAAATTCTATAACTGGGGTCTGAAAATCTGAGTTTCAAGCAGGTTTGAAGGGTTTAACTTAAGTTGAATTTGACTCATTAAAGTAGGATTTCTTGGAGAGCTGACTTGGTGCTTGGAGAAGGTCTTGAGTTTGGTCTTTGGATCTTGAATTTTTCATTTGAATTGATTCCATAAGAAAAGAAGAAATTATTATTGGGTTTTCACTTTTGAGGGGGTTTGCCTTGGCTTGGAGCCTATATTTTGTGTCCATTTTATTTTATGGTGTTCATGGTTTATGCTATTGATAATTCTTTGATGAAGAGAATCTAATAAAGAATAATAAAAACCTAGCTAAAGTTCACAAGAAATTATTAAGGACAAGGATAATTGTTTAAATAACTACCCTACTTGATTCTCCAACATGGTATCCGAGCTAAGGTGAAGAGAAGGTAGCTTAAGATCATCTTTTTGGCATAAGAGAAATTTGCTTTCCAAAGGGAATAATTTTCTAAGGACACAAGGAAGGGCATAAAGAAGAATACCTCATCATCTCAATAAGGGTCAAGCTCTCATTAAAGGAAAAAATGTTGTTCTAGTATAATCAATCATCTTAAAGAAGAACATCTATCTCTTTCTCTTGTGAGGGAAGGACATCTTTGAAGTTTCTTGAAATCATCAAGATAGTTGAAGGAATCATATATATTGTTCTCCATGTCTCAACCTACAAATCAAATGAATTTATTTTGCAAGGAATGCAACAAGCTCGTTGGATCAACAAACTTCCTAGCATGGAAGAAAATAAATGATTTAGTGCTTAGAAAAAATGAATTCATGGAATATGTTCTTGGAGAAGTTATTCAACCAAACAAAGAGGTGACTCAAGAATTAGCAAGATATAAGAAGCGAGAAGTGAGGGCACAAAGGATTCTTATTGAATCCATAAAATATCGTCTCATTCCCTTTGTTCCTGATTTGAATACATCTAAATAACTCTATGATAAATTGGTGAAATTGTACTCTATAAGTACACTGAGTTAGAAAATATCCTTGAGGAATCAACTATATAGAAAAATGATGTCAAAGGATGAAGATATGTCCTCATATGTTATGGGATCTCACAATTGAAGGACTAGTTGCAAGGACTTTGGGAACTCATTTCATATTTAGAGATTACTACTTGTGTACTAAATTCTTTGCCACCTAAATGTAGTAGATTTGCAACTAGTGTCTACTTAAGAAAAGATACTACATTTGATGAATTATGGGCTGAATGTATCTTGGAAGAAACAAGGATAAAGGAAAATGATGACACAAAATCAAATGAAAATTCTCAAACACTTGTTGTAAAATAAAAGAAGAAGAAAGGGAAGTTTGGAAAGTTCAAAGGAAAACAAGATATGTCCAAGATAAAATACTATGGGTGCAAATGATATAGAAATTTTAAGAAGGATTTTCCAAACAATGCACAAAAATAAAAACAACAAAAGAAAAGACAGAAGTGGAGCCCAAAAGGATGAAGAAAAAGAATAACTTGAGAAGAAGCCAAAAGGTGAAGATCCCAAGGACCTATATTATTGAAGTGCCATATCTATTAGGTTAATTTGTAGTTTGTCTTTCTTTTAATAGAAAGTAGAAGTTAGAGTAAGCATGAATAATTTCATTCTCTGGAAGAAGTCTTTGTTTTTGTGAAGCATTACATCATAAAAGGAAGCATATATAAGATTTGGAAACTACGTGCTGAAATATCTTTAGAAGAAGTCATCTAGCTCGTAAGAATGAAAATATTTGGATCATATTGCACATCATAGTTAATCCAAGAATTTTCTAATATAGTATTAGAAGTATTCATATTGCAAGGATCACTAGGATCCTTTAATGAGAACCATCATTTTAGGAAGTCTCTTTAATATTTGGAAGAAGCATTATGACTAGTATACTCCAACTATTATTGAAACAATAGTCTTAAAGGATGAAGGGATGCAAATGGTCGAGTTGGAGTATGAAAGGAATAATTGAAGTATTTCTCCTCTTGAAGAAGGAAGACTATCTTTGATAGGATAGAATCAAGCTCATTCAAAATAAAGACAACTAGATGGTTATATGGAAGAAAGTGTATGCTTGTTGTTAGCAACTTTTCTATAGAAGGTAGAATTCATGTCTATAGGAATCTTGTAGAAAGCATTGGTCATAAACACAAGCATGATAAGTCTTCCATGTGGTTACTCAAATGTCGTATGGATAAAGATCAAGTCTCTTCCACAAGAAAGCATGATTTAGAAATGATGATATTGATCAATATCATCTATGGTATCTTGAAGAAGGAAAGAGAGTTAATAATGGAAAATCCAAGGAAGAAGACATTGTAGCCTGATGATTACTTCATTCCATGGGCACTTTTATCAAAAGTGAAAGCATGGAGAAGGATTTTTGAACTATATGGAGATAGACCATGCAAAAGGATGTTGATCTCAAAGGAAGCAAGTAAACAAGAATATGATATTTTGATAAGAGGCCATCATGATAAGGTATTTATGATATTTATGTTTTGGTATTCGTTATCTAATTGGTATATAATTTTTCCACTTGGTAGAATGTTGCAAAAACACATATCGAGAGTTAAGGAAAATGTATCCACAACTGTATGTGTTAAACTCAATTCGATAAATACACGGATTAAGTGGATGGATTTGATAATACTTGGAAGATTATGTGGTTGATTATCTATACATCATCTTGGGATTGAAAGGTAGAAGTAAAAAGATATAACATGATGTTTCGATGAAAATTAAGATCACTTTCATGATTAAAGTAAGCTATTATTAGCTCTACATTGGTATTCACAATAGAATTCCTTTGTCGGTGTTGACTAGAGGAAAGTGATATGAACAAAAAATGATATATTCCCTAATTAAGAGGGAACCAAGATCTCCTCTCTGGATGAGAGGGAGTGATATTAGACATCATATTCTCTATGTGTCATGCACTAGACCAACTAACAACTGTAAGTCTTAGTGAAGGAACTAGAAGGAGAATGGAGGATTAGATAAGCAACTGACCTTGATACTCCTTGAGGGTAAAGAATCTGATTTAGGAAGTTGAATGACACTCTTTGAGGACTGGACATGTATCAAAGACAAGAGTGGTCAAAGAGGACTAACACTAGCATTTGCACCAGATGTTGCAAAGGAAACGCCGTAAGTCGGCAGCGCATATGGAAGAAGAACATAAATGAAAAATATGTAATATGTTATGTGATCTAAATATAGCCAAATATGAATGATAAAATAAATCTAAATGTTAAATGTAATACAATCAAACAATCTACTCAAACCAAAGGCATGCACAACTTCCTTAGAATAGGATAAGTTTATTGTTATATTTCAGGTTAAAGATACAGTGCTAAAGTTAGATCAGGTAGTTCTATTTTATTTTTCGCGTCTTTCTGAATTCATTTTTTATCAGTTAGATAGAGTGCAGATCCATATATCTAAGCAATATATATATTTTTATGAACCCTATGTGTCACTTATAAAAGAGAGTGAGAGTATCACTTCCCTTCGCTTAGCTAGGGATGGAGTTTGTCTCTCAGCGCAATATGATCTTATTTTTATTATAATTAACCTTAAAACATGATTAAAAAACAAAAGCAGATTATAAATTTGTAATTGTCTAGAATTATAACGAAGACAAATGGGGTGGAGGGCATATTATATTATTCGGGAAAAGGCATTGTCATTGGAATTAGATGAAGGAAAAAATACAGAGAATGCATAGATTCGTAGAGAAAACAATTTTTCAAGGTTTTTTTCATCACTTCAAAGGCCTTGAAAGAGCTTAGAGCATGTCCCTAGAAAAGCTGATTGTCACCACAATCCAATTAAGTAAAGATAATTCATGGATGGCGTAGATACAAGCCTTTTTAGGAAATTGTAAGGTTTTGAATCATTTCAAAAGCCTCGCAAACCAATAGAGCATGGAGGAACTATGCCGTAGGAAATTTGACAGGTGAACCCATACCAGGCATCTCAAATTTCTATCCCATGTTTTGCCTTGATCTTGACCAGAAATAGGTGGTTTTGAATGATTTTTATCATACACAGAACTGGCATATTATATTCAAAACAACCTAGAAAAATTCATTGTGGCCGGAACTTGGACAAGTAAAAAAATTCACAAAAGGCATACATATAGACCATCCGAACATTTTTCAAGATACTGGGTCGTTTCAAAAACCAAAAAACGTAAAATTAATAAAAACCAATCGATAAAAACCTAAAATTAATGAAATTTCATTAGAACGTTCATAACACATTCCATAACGAAGAACCTTCAAACACATGACAAAACTATCGTTATGAGTTTGTGGATTAACCAAGTCATGAGAGGAAA
>APFE031154730.1:11519-21565 GCA_000404065.3 Pinus taeda
CTGAGTCAATCAACCATGCCTCATGATCTACATGTGTACTTGAAGAAGCCAAGTACACATCCCCACCTTCATCTGAGGTGGTTTTCACCTCTACAGAAGGAGCATCATAAAATCACTTTCCTTTATCAGGAGCTTTAGATTTACAGTCCCTTTTGAAGTGCCCTTCCTTTCTGCATTTCTAGCACACCACGTTTATAGGTTTTCCTCGAGATTTAGATCTCCCACTCGATGACTTATTTTTGTTTCTGTTTTGGGACCATCCTCATACAGACAAGGCATCACCATTCTTTCTCTCCATATTTTTTCGTCTCATCTCCTCTGTTAGTAAGGCTAAGACTATTTTATCAAACTGCAAGGCAATTGCATTGCTACCTATTGCAAGAACTAGACTATCCCACAAATCTGGTAGACAACATAATAAATTGATGCACTTATCTTCATCTGAAATTTTAATATCAACAAATTCTAACTGACTTACCACAATATTAAATGCATTCATATGCTCTACCACTGAGTCTCCATCTTTCATCCTTAGATTATAGAGCTTTTTCCGTAGGAAAGGTTTATTTACCAAAGACTTAGATTGGTACAAAGTCCCTAATGTGTCCCACAAAGCCTTCGTCGTAGCTTCCCCTGATACATTCAGTAATATTAAATTTTGAGACACACAATCATATTATGCTCTTTGCCTTCCGAACCAACTTCTTCCATTCTTCATCAGACACTCTCGTTGGTTTAGTACCCGGATCTATCGTGATCCACCTATCTTTATCCACCAACAAATCCTCCATCTTGAGTTTCCACAACTCAAAACTCTTACCATTAAATTTCTTGATCTCTACCTTTCCACTACACTCCATCTTCTTTCACCACTAGAATTGATCTTGTAGATCTCCCACTGAACAGGGTCTACCACAGGCCGAAGAAAAATCCCTCAACAACAAAGGCGTCCCCTTGAAGCCAAAAATTCTCTGATACCAAATGTAGGTTTTAACCCCATACATAAATTCCCTACATACAAATTCTAAAACATAGAAAATAAACAATGCGAGAGCATAACACATAAAACATAGATACACAAAGATTTTCCCCTAGATCCCAAAACTGGGACTACCAGCTTGATTTTTCATTATGCTCCATTCAATGTTATAATACATATTTATACATGCCGAAGCATCCAATACCATGGACCAAAAAACCATCTCGTCCAATACCATGGACCAAAAACCATCGTGTCTAAAAACATGTGCAAAAATCATGCACAAAACGATAGGTGGGTCCGCCCATCCTAACATAGGGTCCAAAACCAAAATTTTCCAGGGCGCTACCCTGGATCCCATCAAGTGGGGTTATGGGCAATCCTCAAACCCCCTGTGATCCCCCCCCACTACACAATCGGAAAAACGAAGGGGGGCTCCACCCCTCCTCTAACCCCACAATTAACTACGTGGGCTAGTCGTGGAAAGAATATAACACAACCCAACATCTATCTCTCTTCATTTACATACCATGCTTTTGGAAAGGTCTTAGGGTGTGTATAAAACCATACACCCACAAATCCTTTGGAACTCCTTCCATGTTCCATCTATCCTTACATTCTTGCAAATGTTGTCGAGGGTCAAAATCCCCCCTGTACTTCAAAAAATCCTGAAGGTACTCCTCTGTCTGTTGGAACCTGACTTCCATTGCTAATTTTATCTTCTCCAATTCTCTCATATGGTTGTGGTGAAATCCCCACCACCTTTTCAGTGTTCCTTGTAATGCGACATTCAGTAGAGGCACTTTGTGTTCTTCAAGAACAGTTGCATCAACTTTGTTGATAAAAGGATAAACTGAATCTATACCATTAAAAGTAGGGTATTATGTACCTAAGCTTCAATCATGTTTATCTGATAGATTGTGGCACAATACTTGATGTTGATTTCATATCCACCCTTCTACCAATCATCCTAGGCAATTTCTAAGTTGACCTATGAACATTGAATGCTCCACTACATGATGGACCCTTATGTTGTTGGGTTGATTAAATCCTCCCTTCTTCCTATTGTTTATCTATATAGTTGATTCAATAATTCTAGTTCTTCCTTATCATCTATCGATTATGTGACCTTGGCCCTTGATAAGGGTCTAGGGGTTGGATCACTCTAACCCATTCTACTTCAAAATTCATAAGCTCCTTCTTTAAATCAATTATGGCTTAGTTCTCAAAAGCCCAGTATATCCCAAGCAGCATTGCATATGGGTCCTTGTCCCCCATGATTTCTATCACTTCAAAGTTCGTATAGGTCTTTACCCCTCCTATGTCGACTTCCACATCTTCCAATCGTCCGACCGGTGGGATACGATATTGATTTTCCATATGCAACTGGATTGGTGAAAATGTGAGCTTAGGCTCTCCTAGAGCTTCCCAAGTGTTTCTTGGAAAAATGTTGACATCTAAGCCTAGATCCAACATAGTATCCTTAATTTGGAAACACACAATATTAGGGTCAATTCGTAACTCCCTTCTCATTCTCTTCTTGTTTCAACAACCTCCTAGAGTGTATTTCAGGTAGGTTGGTAGAGATGATTTCTCTCTTGGCCACCCTTTTCATGATAACATCTTTCCAAATTTTCTTCAACTGTCCCAACATCTGATCATCATTCGTACTTTGGAGAGATAATCTAAACCATTCTTCTATGGGTCGAGCATTGTGTTGCGGTGGGTTTTGGATCCTATATTTAAGGGATCTTGAAAGTCTTTGTGGCTTCATTGTAATATCACTTCTATTGTTCAGGGTCATATGAACGATTTTGGGAAGCCAATATTATAATCTTGGGTTGTTTTGTGGCTCCTATGTCAGCTCTAGTATTTTTCCTCCATGAGTGACTATGATGATATTTGAGAGGGGGGTTGTCTCTAACAACCTTAGCTCTACATTAATAAAATTATCTCCCCTTTGGTGGTTGCACTCTTTCCATCTTACAATCAACTATGCACAATCCTTTGTTGCATGTATGTTGACCTTGCACTAAGAGAACCATGGTCTTCTGTGTGGTGGGAAATCTCACGCAACATGCCCTTCTTGATCAAAGTTATAACAATGAACTGGGCCTCTACCTCTTATCCCAACTCCCATTGATCCTCCTCGTCCTCATCCTCAAGGAGTCTCATAGATTCAAAAGGCCAATCAATCCAATCAGTTAGCTAAGGCATCCATTGCCCTACACTGATCAGTATGATGAATTTTTGAAGCATAGAATTCACAATAGGTGTCATTTATAATGTTGGAGTATTTTTGTAGTATTTGAAAAAGACAAGGGGGATGCCCATATCCTCTGCATATTTCATATTACTTCATTTATTCTAAACTCTACTGATTCGAGAACGCATGAAATTGGTTGTGCCCTGCGTACAATACTTACATCCATATATGTGCAACTGTGATAGGAGGTGTAGATCCATGTGGTCCCACTGGTTTAGAGGTAGTGTTTGAGCCCCACAACCTTGTGCATTCCATATGAACATGACCTTCCACTAAAGAATTTGTACACTATACATTCAGTCGCACTAGCCATGCAAGTTGTAAATCCTTCAACTTCTCTATCATGTTCACAATTTGATGTTGTAGACTTAATATGGATGGATCGTGGGGTGTTTCTCCCCCCCCAATAATCATGTGGATATCCCTTCATAGATTCAATCTGAGTTTCTTTCTCCAAAGAGTCTTGTAGTGTATCAATTTTATGTTGTTTCAATGGCATATGGGTGAGAGGAAATAATGATTTAATAAACCAATCTGTTTGATGATTTGGATCTATTGGGTATCTTAGTTTTCCAATCACATCCTTGAATCTTTGCATCATCTCCCATTCAGCCTCTCCTCCCCATTGTTTTATCTCCCATAGTTCAGAAATCGCCTGGTGATTAGTCTGAGGAATCTTAAATTCTCAAAAACATTCCCTCTTAACATAATATATATAGTTTGATTCTATTGTAGCTCTTACCACTTTATGAACCATCTCAATAGTCCTTATTTGAGAGTGGTTTTGAATTTAATTAAATTTACATCATCCAGTGTTTGGAAGGCCCTCCAAATCCCTTCACATAGATACTAATGCTACTCTACATCGTCATTCCCTTTACTATATAACTTGGGATACCTCGTGAATGATCCTTGCATATTTCATTGAACTTGTGAAAGGAGTAAAAATCCATGCAACTCAGGCTAGAATTATCCTTGCAAATTCATACCACAATTACTAGTTCCACTGCTACTAGCACTAGTTTTGTAATTAACATGCACAGTGTGAACTCTTATAGTTTTGATTAACTTAGTTAGAAATTTATCAAGATTATGATAGAGTACTCGGGGAAGTTTGGGGGAGATACTACCTAAGCTTCAAGGAGGAGAATTATTAATTCCTTTGGACCCATCATATTCAGCAAATGGACTCTTTACAAAAAAGTGCATGTCATCATCTAGGCCTTCCTCCAAGCCTAGGTGGCCTAGTCTATCCAATGTTTCCATTTCTACTAGTAGGGGTGGGTCCTTGTCAATTTCCAAACCCACAACCATTGCAATCGTCTTTCCTCTTCCCACTGGATCAACTTCCACACCTTCTTCCTCTTCCAGATCTTTTAACTCTACTCCTACTTTTCGTAAACTCTTCAGTTGCCTCTTAATTTCCTATAGATCCCTCTCCCATAATTTCTAAACTATCTATGTTATCCTTTCCACCCTCAGATCCATGACCTTTAAAAATCATTTGTGCCCCATCTTGTGACATTCTCATAGTTCCCCACTTAGTAGCATCCCTCCCTTTAGGTGCTCCCCCCAGTATAGGCATTTAAGTTGCCATGTTCAGGTTTTGGAACACCAACAATTTTTCTTCCACCATTAGAACCTTAATCCATAGCAAGATCTCCTTCAGTAGATTTCCTCACAATCCTTACCTGAACAGGACTTTGACCTTAGAAAAAATCTGATGACTCTTTTCTACGAACTCAATAATGTATCACTCTAGTGTGGTCTACACCTAGAAATATGTAGCTCATGTCAGATCTATGTCAAGGAAATGTAGCTTGATAAGATATACTTGAGTCCAGGCATGGAAAAATGGGTTTTGTCCATTGGTTTTTTCCTTTACATGCAATATTCATAACCAGTTGTAAATCTCCTCTAGAAACTTGCACTAGAAGATCTCATATTGATCACTAGCCGGTTCCAAGTATAGGATCTATTCCTTCAACTTCGCTACAGCTCGTCGAGGAGGTTGAGCTTGTTGAGAGACAAACTGTCCACTTTCTTGTGCCACGAATCTTGCAACTCCTTAAAGATCCTCAATACCATATTCCAAACCCCTTTATGAATTTTTAGGTCCTGACAATGGAACCATTTGTTGGCGCAAAAATAGCAATAGGGTTGAGACCTTGGGTTTTGGCATAGGGACCAACAAAGCTCCGCTATAGTCTACCACAATGCTAACATTTTCACCTTACCAAAAATGGGTAAGGTGTCTCACTTGAGGCATGCCGTGACCTTGGTTAGATGGGGATCGAAATTTGGTATCTGGAGGAATCACATTAGAGAGACAATAATAAAGGAACACTAAATCATACC
This sequence comes from Pinus taeda, assembly GCA_000404065.3. Taxonomy (NCBI): domain Eukaryota; kingdom Viridiplantae; phylum Streptophyta; class Pinopsida; order Pinales; family Pinaceae; genus Pinus; species Pinus taeda. The sequence goes on from APFE031154730.1 coordinate 17,123, forward strand.
ACACAGAAGCCTGATCACAACAATTCATGCATACTTGTAAAGGAAAGACTACTTAGATACACATATATAAAAAATTTAAATAATCAGATAATCATTCGACTAACACATAATTGTTCCAATAAGTCTTCTTCATCATTAATCTATGCAACAAAATCGTTACATCAGGCTCGAGAGCCTCTTTCCCATAGTACACACTCACAATATAGATCAATACATAATCATACAAAATAGCAGCACAAAGAGACTCTACCGATTTCACAACAGTATTCCAGTATCCTCCTCTTCTTCCTTCTCACTCGTCCTTCCTTATCTTTATGTGCCAACTTGTACTGCTAGTTCTTGCTCAGGGCGTTTGCCTTCTTCCTTTCTCATTTGTTCTAATTTGCTCAGTTTTTATTGTTCTTTTCCCACTCATATATGGCTACTTCTTTTCATGATTCCTCTACAACTTCCAATACTCAATGAGTTCCTTCCTCTTTCCTGATTGTCTCTCCTACAACTTTTCAATGACTATATTTTCTAGTTGTCATCAGCCTTCTAGCTTATTTCCAAAACTCCTTATTTCCTAAACAATTACCACACCAACACATGTGAAGAAGAGTAACACCCTCTGCTTCTCAAGAAGCCAAGTTATCATAGTTTTCCTATGAGATCGAATCAAGGAAGATAACAAGACATCCATCAAGATGATTTGTAGGAGAAGCTCATACTGTTAAAGTGAAGGAAATAAGGGGATCAAATATTTGTCTATTCCCTTCATGTGTGACAACTAGGGCTTTCTGAAGAGGCCAAGAATTGAAGGCCTATGATAATAAGCCAAAATCTGAAAGTAAGTTGAGATTCTTAGTGAAGCAAGTAATTTTCCTAGCATTGACTCAAGGAAGAAGAACTACTTCGAGGAAGCCTTATGACTTTGACTTGGAGAGGTTAATAGGTTAAGGTTCTTGGTCTTGGTATTCGTTACTTGAAGATTCTATAAGAAGAAGAAATTGTATGGGTTTTCTTCCCATGTTGGAGAGGTTTTTGTCCTAGATGATCGCCTATGTCTTGTGTGCTTTGTCTCATTTATATTTATGAGTCGGTAGTTGTTTGATGAGAGTGAATAATAATAATAATAATCAAGATAAATTATAGGCTAATAAAATGAAGTAAAAATAAATCACAAACAATTATCATTATGAATATAAATCACATACACATGCTGCCCCTATATTTCTCAACTTGGGATCAGAGCTAAGATGACAATTCAAGGGAGGGCAACTCATCTAATGACACTCAAGGGAAGAAGTATAAAGAGATCATTTTGAAGGTCATCAAATGCATATATCATCAAGAAGGACCACTCACCTCAAGAGAACCTCAAAGACTAATATCACAATAGCATCTTGAAGAAAGTCAAAATCATAATTCGATCAAAGAAGAATAATTGGGATCCACACTCAATCACCACCTCAAATATGGAGATCTCAATGAACCTATCTCTATTCAAGAAAGGAAGGACTTGGATTAGATTAATATTGAATACTACTCATCCAAGGGTAGCTAGATCAAAGGCATTTTCATCATCAAAGATATCAAGGAAATCTCCAACTCTTTGAAGCAAAGCATTTCATATCAAAAGAAAATCCTTATCCTTAAAGAAGATCATCTAATAAGTCATCAATCATCATAAAAAAAGGGATCAAGTTGAATAGTTCATCTTCATTTCAAAATTATGTACCTTTATTTCTATAATAAAATCTAGTAAAATGACTTCATTTTGCAAGGATAACAATAAGTTGGTTGGGTCATCAAACTTCCTTGCATGGAAAAGAAGGATAGACTTAGCCATCAAGGAAAATGAATTTATTGATCATGTCAATGGAAAAGTATCCAAAGCATCTGAAGGGAAAGTAGTATCTAAATATATGAAAAAGGATCTAAGGTCTCAAAGGATTCTTATATATTCCATCAAGGATTCCCTCATCCTCTATATAGTAGAGTTGGAGACATCAAAAGGGATATATGATAAGCTAGTAGAACTATTCTCTGAAAGCATGCAGGAAAAATAATATCACTGAGATTTGATATATATGAATTGAAAGCATCAAAGGATGAAGGAATATCTACATGTCTCACAAAAGAATCTAAAATAAGGAATCAATTTCAAGATCTAGGAGAGATGATATCTGATAAAGAAATGATCACAATTATTCTAAATGCACTAACTGATGAACAAGTTAACCTTGTATCAAATTCTTGTAAGGAGAAGAAATCTATTCCATTAAATAATCTGTGGTCTCTATGCAAGATAAAAGAAAATAGGCCGAAGGAAAAAAGTGTTGAGAGATCAAATGAATAGGTTCATACATTTACTGCCATGACTAGAAGAAAATGGAAGTTTGGGAAGCTTATTCGTCAAAAAAATAAGAACATGTCAAAGGTTCAATGTTATGGTTGTCATGTATATGAGCACTTCAAGAGATATTTTCCAAACCTCAAAAAGGAAAAAAAAAGAAAAAAGCGAGGAAGGGAAGAAGCCCATATCACTGAAGAAATGGAGGAAGCTGAAAAGAAGAAATCCAAGAAAGAGGAAGTAAAGGATCTCTACTATGAATGAGATAGCCTTTCTCACCTAGTTCTTTTCAAGTTTAGTTTGCAAGTTTTATGTTGTAAAGTATATCTATCATGATAGGAACCATTAGAAGAATGATATGATACATGTTAGGAAATGGCATCGTAGATGCATACAATTAAAAGAAAGAGCTCGTCACGTCATCATAAAAGATAGCTGAAATAGAAGTCTATGGTTGTCACCTATATAAGGATGTAGCTCTTGGTAACCTCATTAAAAGCATAAGTAGTACTTATGGTAAAAATAATTTCATCTAGTATAGAGCTCATCATACATCATTCAAACGAAGCATTTCCAGGATGAGGATGACCAAGATACTCTGTTGGAATCTTCATTAAAAGGTTCAAATACTGGAAGAAGTAAATGTACTAGGAATTCCAACTTTTATGGGATTTAGGGGATGATGGTATGATATCAAAAGAAGTAAAGAAGGTAAAGGGATTGAATTTCTTTCAATCAAGGAAGCTACCGAACGAAGTCTAGATGACCAAAAGAAATAGATTATGTATGTATGATTATATTTGCTAAAATAAGGTCATGTCATATGGTTGCATATATCATGAATGAGTTCTCGACCTCAAGAACATGATCAAAAGAAAGGATCTACTCCTGTGAAAGGATGCATGAAGGCATGGTTCAGAGATTGACTAGATGAAATCGACATAATATGTCCTCATATGAAATATGAGGTGGTTGAAAAAATCAAAGAACCTATGATTGGATGTTCCTGGGAGGAAATGTGTGAATAAAGAAAGGAAGATATCATGAAAAACACAACTATGGAGAAGGGAATCAACATCCAAAGACTATAATATTTGACTATGATATCTCCATGGGAAAGATATGAAGATCTTGATAAACTCTAAAAAACAAAGAGACCCTTGACATTGTATATATTTTTGGATATGTGTCAATATATATATATATATATATATATATACAGGATGTTGATGCAAACAAGATGTCATGATGAAATCCCATCACAGAGGTATTTTTGATTTAATTTTAATTTCCTATTCTTGAACAATATCTATATGGGCTAATGCAAGGCTACCAAAGGAAGAGTTGTAGATTTCATCCACAACTGACACTCCTATAGTAGGATGAAATATCATAAAGGAAACATGATGCAAAGAAGGTAGCAAGGCATAAAAGAAGTCCAGATATGAATTAGTGAATCAATTTCTGATGACAAGAAGGATGACATGATTGAAAAGATTCGTGAATGAAAGTGATGGATGTTTTGTGCCCTACAAATAAGTCGCACAAAAATGAATACTCTTGTATGATGAAAAATATGATCGTGACATCGAAAGAAGGAGCTCTTCAAGCAGCTAATTGTCCCATATTCTCCACCAAAGAAAAAGTAGATGTTGTAGGTCCCTAATTAAGAGGGAGCCTAGAAACATGTTTCTAACTTGGTAGAAACTTGGAAAAATGCTCCTAAGATAAGAGGGATCTTGGGTACATTTCCTTTATAGAATGTGTTGGTCATCGCTAAGAGAGAGTGATAGATATAGTTCTCTCCTTCATGTGTCATGCACTAGATCAGGACTAACATCCATAACTCTTAGTGAAGGTCATGAGGAGAGATGGACACATCATTATTATATTCACTTGGGAAGAAAGAATGGAGGATTGGGTAAGCATATGGCATATGATACCCTTCGAGGATGTTATGAAACCAGCTCAAGAAAAGATAGAAAAGATAGATCAACGACTTAGAATTCAGCCTCTTCGAGGGGGAAACCTCCTTTACATTACATAAATGAACAATTCTTGGATGATTCAAATGAAAAAACCTCCTTTCTATATATAGGAGTCTAAGG
>APFE031154739.1:2286-21811 GCA_000404065.3 Pinus taeda
AGGTGAATACCATGGTTCAATACCATGTGCCATTTTGGTGAATACCATGGGTCAATACCATGTGCCATTTTTATTTTTATTAATACTAATATTAGGATTAATAATGTTTTTTTGCATGGTATTAATAACAATCTAGTCCATGGTATTTGTCCCATAGTATTTTGCCCATAGGTTTCACCTAAATATAACGCATTTTTTGAGTGTTCCTAAATATAAGGTGACTTATGGAGTAAATATAAAAAAATGTTTTATTTGTTTACCATATCTCTCGTTTATTTATATTTTTATTAATTTACCATACCTCTTTTACAAATATGGTATTTGGCCCATAGGATTCACTTAAATAAAAACTCTTTCTTGAGCCTTCATAAATAGAACGAGGGTTATGGACTAAATATAAAAAGAGGTTTTATATATTTACCATGGGTCTAGTTTATTTATATTTTTATTTATTTACCATACCTCCATTTTACTTATATTTTTATTTGTTTACACCCTCACATGTATATAAGGTGACTTATGGAGTAAATATAAAAAATGCTTTATTTATTTACCATACCTCTCATTTATTTATATTTTTAATAATTTACCATACCTCTTTTATAAATATGGTATTTGGGCCTTTGGCCCATAGGATTCACTTAAATAAAACCTATTCTTGAAAATGGGCGAATGGAAGGTTGTAACTCCTAATTTCAAGGGCTAAATTTACCTTTTTTACCCTCTCCCTTAAAATAAGGTGGGCTATTTGAAGTGATTTGTAAAAATGTACTATGATACGAAATATTTTCCCACTAAAAATTTAAAACCCCTTAATTTCGCCAAAGGGTCGCCCCTAAAATTATCCTTGTTTGTTACACACAAACATGCACCTCCACACTCCTCTGCATAATACTCAACTTTGTGGCACAACTCTATGTACCCTTAAACACCAATGACGATTTCCATACTTCACTGTACCATTTGGTATCCCACATTTTCCAATGCATCCACCACTCTTCTAGTGAACCCACCATGATGTGAGCTACACCTCCTCATCTTCCTTGGTAGTCTTGAGGGGCCTAGCTTTGCACATTCTAATGGGAATAAAACTACCGTGTTCATCCTCAGGAGTCAGTAACTCCTGTGTCCAATACACCAATGGGAGATCACAATCCATACACAACTCCATGCCTAGTGGCTTGCCAATGCCACCTCCTCCTATCAACTCCTGCCAAAGTGTGTTAATCATCATGCGACCCCAAGCACCACCAAAATTCCAATATATCTCACAAGGTCTGCTAATGCCCCTGAAAATCTAACCTATCACTAGTATTGTATGAGCATTTGATAAGGACCTGAAAGTGTTTGTGTGATCAAGAACTGGATCCATCACACTTCTAACATCCTCACTAACCCAGTCCATGATGTGATAGGGAATCCCACCTAGATCCCAACAAACATTTGTCCCTAGAGTGTTAATTTTGGAAGCTCTATGAAGAATTCCACCATGGCACTAGATTCCTCTTTTCAAGAGGACAAATTTTGATTATTGAAGCACTCAAATCAGATAAGGGAGAGTGAACTTATGAAGAAAAACACAGACATGCAGATTTGGGTAGGTCAACCCTAATTGGAAATTGTTCACCCTTGGAAGTTGATAAATAAAAGTGACCTCAAGCTCATTTGGGCATCACTAAGCATCTTCCTCTTCTCTTCTTAACTTATTGGTTCACACAGTTTTGAGGTTGGGTCATTGAAAGAAGTTTGCAAAGGTCTGAAATTACAAGTTTCAAAGATTGCACTTGTTTCTAGAGTTTTGGGTTACAGTCATTTCCTTGACGAAGGAAATATTCAACTACAGTCACTGGCTTACAAGCTCAAGGGAGTGACTCTAAGCTCTCCGTTTCCCACATACCTCATCCTCTCTACAACTAGAAATTAAGGCTAAAATTTTACAGTTGACCGCACCTAATCGTAGTTGACCATAGAGAAGGAAACATTCTCTGTTATCTAAATTGATGCTAGAAACATATCTCTAAATAATGTTGTGATAATTTTGTTGGAGCATTTTTTATTGGTCTCAACGTACTCTCCACTAAACATTTTATGACAATCTAATATAAGAATAATTTCAAAGGGTTTTCCCTCTTGTGTGTTTTCCCATGGTCTTTGACCTAACTTGGTGTCTCTTGTTGACGTGTTGATTGTATCAATTATCATTGAATTTCTTGTCATATCTTCAATTATTGTTGATTATTTGAATTATTATTTGTTATTGGAAATATTGCTAATTGAATAATTGAATTGGGCTAAATTAATTGAAACAACATAGAGCAATCTGAAAAATTAACATTGTTTCAAAGCTAAGGTGAAGGATAAGTCCAAAATAAGAAAAGTGAGGATATCTTCCTTCTTCAAGGAAAATGAGAAGTTGGGTGACTCATCTAATTTTATTGCATGAAGATTTAGGTTAGACATCATGGTTGATAACAATGATGTTTTGGATTATATTCAAGGAAAAGTACCTAAACCTTTGGAGAACGCTTCCGCTATTGTCAAGAACAAGCACAAGAAAGGTGAGTTAAAAGAAAAACAAATTATAGCTAATGGTTTACAAGATAATTACGCCGTAAGGCGTTTCCCTCTGAAATCAACTCACATCTCTGCTTACTTGTCATCTTGTAAGCCACAGGATTATGTGTTAGACGATTGCAACAATTTCGACTGTTGATTCAGAAGGGTTGCCCAAACGGTTTGGGCGTTTCATTTGGCACCGCGTCGAATAGTTTCATCTACGCACTGTGTTAAAGAGTCTTCATTTTGGGGGAATTCGAAGCTTCATCACGTTTTGTTCGGTCGCTTGTTTTTCATCCTGTTATCGCGGTTTTGCCTCTTCACAGTTTGTTGAGACTCAATTAAAGCTCAGGATCTGAAGCCACCATGGTCAAAATGATCGAGAGCGATTCAAGATTTGTGTCCTGCTTCAAAGATCTGGAATCCAAATTTGTTGTTTGTTACATCCACAGGGATGTCAAAATCTCATTTGTAAACCAGATTGCCATAGGTCGTATTTTGGTCAGATTGAGGGCTCCATATGTTGTATGGGTCGAATTCTCAGGAGTTGGGAACAATGTTGAAGGCCTACACAATTTTTTTCATTGTTGCCCATTCTCCACAACGCTTTCCAGGAAGTCTACCTTATGTGGTTCGTATTATGATGATTCCAATATGCAATAAGAGGGTATCACGTTCCCGTGAACACTCAAATTTTGACCCCGCTGAGTTGAAACAACCATTGGATTCTTTTGGCGCTTGCATGACTGTGGATCTATATGAGAAGGCAGCAGTTACTGAGCCATAAAAGCATAGCGATGATATGTAAGCAACAACAACCGTTTATTTTGCCAAGGATTTGAATTCGCGACTTCAACAAATATCTCTCAGGTTAATTAACACGCCTACGGAATCCGACGTCTCATTCGGAGCAAAAATAAAGCCAGAGTCAAGGCACATACGGATCGATCGTTATAGTCTTAATGGTTTTGATAGTGGTATGGTTCATTATCAATTTAAAGCATGGTGCTTGGTTTTCTTTATCTGTGAGAGAGTTGTTTATGAGTCATAGATCCACTTTCATCTTATCTTATTGTCTAAAAATCAGTGATCTAATTCTTATATATGTATCTGCTTTGTGTAATCAATAAATACATATAGTATATAATTTATATGGTTAGTTTATTTGCTCTTTCTACTCTCTGTCAATTTTTATGACCATCCCTTAACTGACTCTTCATCTTTGTCGTCTCTAGCCACTATCCCGAATTCTTTGTTCTACGAAATTTGTATTCAATTCTGCAGATTCCAAGAATTCCAATAAGCTAACACTGACACTTAATTTGGTCTTTGAAGTCCCATGTTCTTACGTCTATCAACCCACCATCGGGCAACCCCTCAATATTTCTCCCTTTCCTTCAATTTCTAATTCAGTCCGGTTGTCGGTCGTTAATTAACGAAACACTGTTTCCTGTCACTTATGTTCATCAGTGAGTCATTGGGCTATTTGACCACCGGAAGAGACAAATCTTGAACCTGGTTCTTTCAGCCACTTGCATTGATGGAATGTCAATTAACAAAACTTAACTACGTTCAAATTTTTTCTGTTAACCAAGAACAAAGACTTGGATCTCGCACCTTTCGTCTTCCTAGATGACCAAATGTCAACTTACAGAACTCAATTATGTTAACCGCAATCTCTTAACCATGCACCGGTGAGTTTAGGATTACCTGGAAAAGAATAAGAAAGGTTTCCTAATATAATGAACAAACATTGTGTAATGAAAATAGTAACAAAGCTCATCAACAGAAATTCACGTTAATGAAGATATAAGGTCATCAGGTTGTAACACCACAAGAACGTCCAATGTATTTTAATCAAGATATAAGGTCATCGGGATGTAACATGACAGGGATGTCCCTCAATTTTCTCTTTAGGATAAGGCCACTTGCACTGTAACCTAATAAAAGTAGAAGTTTTGCTGAGTTAAGTTTACAAAGAGGTTTGGAATGAATTATTCAATCCTTCTATGATTTCATTTTTCGTACAAATTATCAATTTTGTTGTGCACTAAAATGAATACAACACTCAAATATGTACAGATAATGGAAATTGTACAATATACTAGAGGCTTGGGTGGCTACTGAACATATGGCACTTGTAAGATTGTACATTTGATAAGAGAATGGAAAGAAATGTAAACGTACCCATTTTCTACCCTGGTGCCCAATGCTGAAGGTATAGGATGATTTCTGAGTAAATACTCTAGCTGTCAAATAGATACCAGAAGGAACCTGTAGATTGGAATTTGTAGTGTTAGCAAAGATGCCTTCATTGGTGGCAATTGAAATATATGAGGAGGGGGTATCTGCAGTGAAGATCCGTCCACCCACTATTGTGTTAGTTTTTTATCCACAGTCTATAAGGTAGTTATCCTATGAATTTGAAACCCCATTCTGATAAAACAACAATAAAAACAACACACAAATGCACATAATGACTACCATTTCCTTCACTTCTTTCTCTGCATCCCAATTGTGTGGTTCTCTCTTTTCTCTGCACCCAAATTATAGGATTCTCTTTGTGTCTCTTTCTTCCTCTACACCTCCAGGCAATTCCAAGAGCCTATAACTCTGCCCAGATTTCCACCCTGACCATTGAACTGATGCCGTCACCCCCGACCGAGCTAGGATAGGACCTCCTTCTTTAGAATATAGAAAGATGGACTTCAGTTCACCTCTATTCTAGAGAATAATTTGGAGATTTCCATGAAATTGCAGGTTCCTAAATATGTCAAGAACATAGTTATAGAAATACTAATTGGCTCTCTTATGCACCAATTTTCTTGGATCATATGCCCATTTTGTATGGAATGTCTACTACGTGGTTCCAGTTAATGGGGCATTGATTTGAGTGTTCAATATATTCTTATTCTTTATCAAAGTATTTTTTTGCTCTATTTTCTTTCTTCAATTTATGCCTTACGGTGTTTCCTTTGCAACATCTGGTGTAAATGCTAGTTTACTTGTATATGTTGGAAATTTGAGGAAGTCTAAGGACGTGTACAATAAGATAGTTGGCATGTATGAAGTCAACAATTTGAATTAAATCATCTCCTTAAAAGTTCAAATCAAAGACACAAACATGAAAAAAGGGGATTCTGTGGAATCCTACATTATAAAGATATCTCATCTTAGAGATCAATTGCAAAGATCTGGGTAATCTATGTTTGACATGGAATTGGTGATTGTGACTTTAAGAGCTCTCCCTCCTATTTGGGAAACCTTCATTACTACTATAAGAAACAACAATACCCTCCTGCCATTTGATGAAATTGTTGGAAACCTCACTCGAGATTAATATAGGATGATATGAATAGAAATGATTCAAAAGCACAAAGAGGGAGATCCCACAACATTGTCACTCAAAAGAAGAAGAGGAAAGGAAAAGAGGGTCCATCAAATTCAATAAATCCTCCACCTTAAAATGCAAAGAGAAGGAATGATAGAACATCATCTCACATTGAATCCTACAATTGTCACAAGAAGGGTCTTTATTCTTGAGATTTCCCTAAGAAGAACAATGGTCCACAATACAACACTAGAAGAAACAACAACAGGTTTGATGACTGAAGAATAAGAGATGACTAAAGGAATGATCAGAATGGAAGAGATAAAAGAATAAGAATACATTCTCCAAGTGATCATGAATAATATCTTTGTCCCTAAAAGAAATCAAGATTCTCCGGGTATGAAACTAATGTTTCAAATCAATCTGAATATATTCTTATTTCTTTCCTCACTAGTTCTTCTCCTCCAGATTCATGGGATAGTTATTTGGTTGATAGTGAGGCCACTCATAATTTCTCTAGGTATAAGGAATTTCTCTTTAATTTTATAGAGAGGGAGTTAAATTTGAAAATTATTCTTGGAGACAACTCCACTAATCCCGTTAAAGGTTTTGGGTTCATAAAATTTCATTTTGATTCTAGGGAATCTATTTTTCTCCATGATGTAATGTATGTGTCTTGTTTGAATAATAATTTGGTATCAATATCTACTTTAGAAGACAAAGGGATGAGGGTTTCATTCATTAAGGGAAAGGTTCTTATTTAGCATGTTGGATCACCTATGATAGATTCTTTCACATTGGGATGAATATTTGAAGGACTCTACAAGATTACTAGAAGACCTATTATATCATTGATTCATGATACTAATCATCTAAGGGAGCTATGGAACCAAATATTTTCCCATCTACATTATGATGCTCTTCCAAAATTGGAAAAATTGGTCTCAGGGATTCCCAAGGTTCAATCCCAACATGATGGAGTATGTCTAGGTTGTGCCAGTGGAAAGAAGACAAAGGGACCATTCCCCTCTAGTGAGAACAAGACCAATGACATCCTCCATCTCATTCATTCTGACATATGTTATCCAATGCATGTGAATTTTATTGGTGGCCATCCTTACTACATCACCTTCATTGATGAATTCCTAAAAAAAAGGCAGATATATTATTTGAAGCACAATGATGAATCCTTTGAAATGTTCAAGGAGTTCAAAGCTTTGGTAAAAAATCAAATAGGGAAGAAAATAAAAATATTCATGTCACACAATGGTGTAGACTACATATCAAAAGAATTCATTGATTTCTATAAGAAGGAAGGTTTCAAGAAAGAGACAAGTGTGCCCTATACTCCTGGACAAAATGGAATGGCTGAAAGAAAGAATGTTATCATATATGTTCAAAAGAGGGTGCCTCATCAAGCATTATGCAACAAGACACTCGAATAAGTGCTCACAAGTGTCAAGCCCTATGTTGGCCATCTCCGTATCTTTGGTTGCCCCATATATTTTCATGTCCCAAAAGACAAAAGAAACAGAATGGAATCCACAACAAGAAAAGGTACATTTGTTGGATATTGTGAAAATTATAAAGCATTTAGAATATATATTCATGGTCAAAGGAAGGTTGAAATTAGCAGGGATGTAACGTTCGATGAAGATGTTTCCCTTGGGAAAGAAAGGGACCTTCCTCTACCTCCTCCTCTTGAGAAGAAGAATGATGATATGGATATTTTAGATGGTCCTTTTGTGCCTAAATCTAACGCAGATATTGTTGATGATGTCATGGATTGGATGGATCCCTTAGATCCTCCTCCATGTGATCCTCCTCCCAAGAAGAGGCAACTTTTTCTCTGCGACACGTTACAGGATGATGAGAGACATGTTCCCATTCGAAGATCATTAAGAGAAATTAAGAAGCCATGCAGGTACGAGGAATATGTTGTAGCTATGAGCACTATAATTCAAGTCGAACCTCCCACCTTTGAAGAAGTCATGAAAGAACAAGTTTGGAAGGATGCTATGGCCGAAGAATATGAATCAATCATGAAAAATGATGTATGGGATGTTTTTCTGAGACAAAAGGGGGAATCCATGGTGACTTCAAAGTGCCTATTCAATATTAAACATGGAATTGATGGTAGCATTGAGAAACATAAAGAAACGGTTGTGGCCCGAGGATTCTCCCTATTGTAGTTATGTTTTTCTAGCTAGAAAGAATAATAGATCCTTTAAACAAAGCCGTGAATGTTTGAAAAGAAAATGTTGAGTGTTTGGATTTTTTATTTCCTTGCAAGAAAAGATGAGATTTTGGTCGGAGCCTATGATATTAGATGATAAAATTTTAATAATTTTTCTTATTGGCAAAGTTTTTATGAATGTTTTTTAAACTCCCAGATTTTATAAAGAACATTGATCCTTTTCTCAAAATATTCCTTTACCAAGCATGTTATTTCATTGAATTATAGTGCTAAAGGATGAAATTTTGGTTAGCAGATTTCACTCTCACATAATGAAGGTGGGATATTTAACTTGAAAATAAAATATACAATAAAAGTACAAAGTCCGTTGGTGACACAACTCAAACAATTAAAAGAGGGGTTAATTTTTTATTTCAATATATTAGAAATGTGTCCTACAAGGAATTTTGGGAAGAAAATGTCAATAATGTCATGTCATCTCAAATCGGCATGCCCGAATTATTTCATTTGAGCCAAAATTTTTAGAATTGTTGTGGGATAATTAAACTAGCTAAGAGTGTTGTGGAGCTATTATATCATTTATGTTATTTTAGAGCATACATAACACACAGCATATTTATACTTAGAGACTTAGATGGCAATAACAAAAAATAATTTCAGAGACAGACAAATGGAGAAACAACAAAATTACTCAATCAGAAATAGAAGAATAGATAAAACAATCACTAGAGAACAGAAATCACTTTGCATTATGTAACAGGCCTGGACCTTGGCTTACCTTTCCTGGCCAGAGAAATTAAAAATTTATAGAGGCTAAAGAAGGATCTAGAATCTTGCATGTGATTTAGATAGAGATCTAGAAATTAATGGCGATGTAGAAGGATCTAGAATCCTACATGAATTTGGATTCACACTTAACATTCTCCCACTTTAAGCCAAATAAGAGTCATGAATCAAGTCACACCGAGCCCTGTCATCCATCTACGTAACTCATGTTTATTTCATGGTAGAATCTTAGTGAGCATATCAGCAAGGTTCCTATCTGTATGGATCTTTTCCAAGGATAACTGTTCTTCCTCCAACACATGCTGAATCCAATGGTACCTTAAGTCAATGTGCTTGGTTTTTGAATGAAATGTCGATTTTTTTGCCAAGTGAATGGCACTCTGATTATCACAATATAACACATACTTGTCCTGCTTTATTCCAATCTCTCCTAGGAATTGTTGCATCCACAACATCTCTTTACAAGCTTTTGTTGCAGCTATGCACTCTGCTTCTATTGTAGAGAGGGCTACTATTCTTTGTAGCCTTGACACCCACGATACTGTTGCACCTACAAATGTATACAAATAACCTATAATGGACTTTCTGGTGTCCATATCTCTAGCCATATATGCATCTATAAATCCTTCTCAGTCTCATCATGACCAAAACATAGACAATAATTACTAGTACCCTTGAAATACCTCAAAATCCATTTTAGTGTTTGCTAATGTTGTTTGCCTGGATTGGCAAGGAACTTACTCACTACTCCCACTGAATATGCAATGTCTGGTCATGTGCATACCATGGCATACATCAAGCTGCCAACTATTGAAGCATAAGGAATCTTGCTCATCTCTTCTTTCTCCTTGTGATCACCAAGACATAATTCAGTACTCATCTTGAAGTGGGTTGCAAGGGGTGTACCAACTGGCTTGGCATCCTTCATATTAAACCTATCAATCACCTTCTTGATATATTTTTCTTGTGACATCCACAACCTTTTGTTTTTCCTGTCACACATAATCCACATGACCAATATATGTTATGTTGGTCTCAAATCCTTCAATGCAAATTTTCTACCCAAATATTTCTTTAACAATCAACATGTCATCCACATATAACCATAATATGATATATTTTCCTTGATCATGCCTCTTGATATAGACACAATGGTTAGCTTCCAACCACTGAAAACCATGTTCCAACATGAATGAATCAAATTTATTATACCATTGTTGAGGTGCCTGTTTCAACCCATAGAGACTCTTCTTCAACCTATAAACAAGGCCTTCTTTGCATTTTTCTATGAAGCCTTTTGGCTGCTCCATATAAATTTCTTCCTCCAACTCACCATGAAGGAAAGTAGCTTTTACATCTAACTGTTCACATTCTAAGTCTAAAGCAACAACTAGACCAAGAGTGACTCTAATGGATGACATTTTAACAACATGTGAGAAAATTTCAGTGAAGTCAATACCTTCTTTTTGGGCAAAACCTTTCAACACCAGCCTTGCTTTATACCTCTCCTTCTTTTCGTCACCTTCATGCTTAATCCTGTAAACCCATTTGTTTTTTAGAGCCTTTCTACATTTTGGGAGGTTTACCAACTCCGAAGTTTTATTTTCCAGCAAAGAGTTCATTTCTTCTTCCATTGCTTTCTTCCATTCTTCAGTGTGCTCAACATTACAGGCTTCTTGAAAACAATTAAGCCCACCTTCATGAGTCAAAAAAATATAGTTTGAACGAGGATACCTTTGTGAAGGATTATGAGGCCTAGAAGATGTGCAAACCAACTATGGTGGTCCATTATCAAGTGGAATCTCCTGTAAAGGTTCCTGCAAGATTCCTTCTTCTTGTTGTTCATCATGCTCTCGAATTTGTTGTTCATTTTCTTGTATTGGTGGTATATTATCCTGCTGCTCTTCAAACTTGTAAATAACCTTCTTGACCTCCAACTCATCCACAGTCTTCTTGAACATTTCTAACTCGTTAAATATAACATCCCTACTTCTAATAATTTTATGTTGGACTCGATCCCATAGACGATAACCAAAATTTTCGTCGACATATCCCAAAAAAATGCATTTCATAGATTTATCATCTAGCTTAGTTCTATTTTCTTTGGGAATATGTACAAATGCTTGACATCCAAATATTTTCAGGTGAGAATAATTCAAATTCTTACCAGTACAAACTTCTTCACGGATACCACCATCCAAGACTGTAGTTGGAGATCTATTTATGAGACAGCAAGTGGTCCTGACTGCTTCAGCCCAAAAATTCTTCTCCAAACCGGAATTTGACAACATACTTCGCACCTTTTCCATAATGGTGTGATTCATCCTTTTTGTGACACCATTCTGTTGAGAAGTACCAGGCACATCCTTCTCATGCTTTATGCCAAACCTATTACAATATTCCTTAAATGCATTTGAGAAATATTCTCCACCATTATCTATTCTTAAACACTTGAGCAAGTTGTTAGCCTCTCTTTCAACAACAACATGAAATTTTTGAAATATTCCAAACATTTCACTTTTACTTTTAATAGCATATGCCCAAACCTTCCTAGATGCATCATCTATAAATGTTACAAAATATGATGCTCCTCCTAATGATTTGAGGTTAACAAGCCCAAACACATTTGAGTGTACCAATTCTAACACATTTTTCTTTCTGTCATGGCCACCTCTAAGGAATGAAACCTTTCTTTGTCTACTGTATATACAATGCTCACAAAGATCAAGATTGTAGGATTTGAAACCTAGCAATAAATTTTTACCAGCAAGGATTTTTAAGTCCTTCTAGCTTATGTGACTCAAACGCTTATGCCACAGATCTGTTGAATTTCCTTCTTTTGTGACAGTAGCCAAATTTGATTTTCCTATCAGTGTCTTTAATGTGTATAATGTTCCTATCTTGGGTCCTTTGGCCATGGCCAATCCTCCTTTGCTAATTTTCTAGCCTCCTTTTCCAAAGCTTGTGGAATAGCCTTCATCATCTAGTCGTCCCCTAGAGATGAAACTCATGCGCATTTCTGGTACATGCCTAACTTGTTTCATCAATATATCTTGTCCATCTTTTATCTTGATCTGAACATCTCCCACTTCAACAATACTACAAAAATGATTATTCCCCAAATGCACTCTACCATAATCACCAGGATTATATGAAACAAAACTATCTTTGTATGGGGTTACATGGTGAGATGCCCTAGAGTTAAGGATCCAATCAAAGCTACTGCTAGATGTATATACACATGCATCCTCTACTGAAACAGTAAACAACACATCACCATCTGTGGCTACAGCAGTAGTCTCACCTTCATTTGTGTTGGATGACTTGTGATTTGTACTGGACAGCCTCTAATCCTTTTGTTCTTTATTCCAGAATCTACATTCTTTCTTCATGTGACCGGGTTTGCCACAATGAAAGCAAATGATCCTTCCTCTCCTCGATTTTGATCGGCCTCTCAATCTTGATCACCCTTGCCGGCCTCGATCCATTCTCCTACCACAATCAGCGAGAGCTAGAGCTTCTCCTTCCTGATTTTCCGCAATTGACATTTGTCACAACTCCTCATTCATTAAACTGTTGCTAACATCATCAAACTTCAGGGTCCCTGTAGTTGCTGAAGTGCTCATAGCTACAATTAAATTTTCCCAATTGTCTGGCATAGAACACATTAGAAAAATGGCTCTAATTTCATCATCTAAGATGATTTTAACAAAGGAAAGAAGATTATTAATAGTATTAAATGCATTCAAGTGCTCAACAACTGAAGCACCCTCTTTCATCTTGAGATTATAAAATTTCTTCATCAAGAACACTTTGTTTGATGTTGTGTTCTTCTCATGTAGATCATGGAGCTTCTTCCATAATCCTTCTGTCGTCTTTTCTCTGGACACATTGAAGTAAACATTCTTTGCTAAATATTGATGGATTATTGCAATCGCCTTTCTATCTAGCTTACTCCACTCTTCATTTGTCATCGATGAGGGTTTCTTTGTTGTGCCCTCAATCGGCAAAAACTGATCCTTCAAAATCAGTATATCCTCCATCTATGATTTCCAAAGGGAAAAATTAGCCCAACTCAACTCCTCCATATCTGTAACTGTTGTCTCCATTTTCAATATATTGATGCCCAAAAACAAAAAACTCCACTTAAAAATAAAACTTTAATTATTACTCTTTAAAATTTAGTAATAATGATCTTCCTCCTTTTAAAATACCATTTTCAAAATTCCCACTCCTTTTTAAAATATACTTTTCAAAATTCCAACATATAATTATATAAATATAAAAACATATATAGTGTTTTAACCTTTTCACATTTCACAGATACATATGTTGGTTTGTATACGTGCAAGCTTGATGAAAAGAAATTACGAATTCCAAGTAAAGCACTTACGCACTCCACATTTTAGACTTCATGGCACGTTCCACCATATGCCTGCAGCTTTTTTATTTCTTGCAACAACTGTCTTAACATTCCTCAGCTAGTTCCTCAGTTATTTCCTGAACAGAGCCTTTTCCTGGACTCTCTTCTTTGCAAGGATTTTCGATTTCCAGATCCTTCAATAGCTCTAGAGGTAATAGCCAACATTTTAATAAACGCTGCCAGAGTAAGGCGATGGCACTAAGCAGCTTGCATAGTGGATATTCGACCTTAGCTCTGATACCAGTCATTAGTACAGAGCATACCTAACACACAACAGATTTATACCCAGAGACTTAGACGGCAATAGCAAAGAATATTTTCAGTGACAAACAAATGGGGAAACAACAAGATTACTCAATCAAAAATAGCAAAATAAATAAAACAATCACTGGAGAACAGAAATCACTTTGGATTATGTAACAGGCGTGGACCTTGGCTTACTTTCCTTGGCCAGAGAAATTACAATTTTATAGATGCTGAAGAAGGATCTAGAATCTTGCATGTGATTTAGGTGGAGATCTAGAAACTAATGGCGTTGTAGAAGGATCTAGAATCCTATATAAATTTGGCTTCACACTTAAAAATTCATTTCCTTTAGCTATATATAGATTGAACCTAGAAAGAAGTCTCATATTTTGGGAATCTCCAGTATTTTTTGAAGCTGAGGCAGACGAAAGTCTTATTACTAAAAGTTTTCTTCATTTAGGGAACTTTAGAAGTCACAAATATGGATTTGGCCCTGAAAAAGCAATTTTGGTACAAGAGGATCGGGGAAGGAACAAGTGATTAGCCAAGTTTGGAAACAAGGTATTGTATTGGCATTGAATGCAAAGGTATTGAATTTGGGGATGTGCTTTTATACAACCTTTTTACCAGCTCTCCATTGACCAACAAGTGGAGGGTAATTTATCAGTTTATGGATAAAAAGCTTCTAGCAATTTTGATCAAAAATCACACGTAAGTTTCCCAAGTTTGAAAATGGTAAGCATAATCTTCTATGCACTGAATTAATACATTTATATGTTGCTATAACACATGTGAAACAAAGGTTGTGGATTTATGAAGGAAACCGTGTTTTTTCCAAGCCAATATTTTATTAGTGGAATGAAATGGGGCTAATACATCCAAGATGTTTATACATGTCTTTGGTGGAGTTAGTGTATGTTCCCAACAGTTTTCAAGATTGGAAGTAGTGAGGAATTCAGGTGTTCAATGAGAAAAACTATGAGATGGCTATTGTCTGTTTTGAGAGGGCCAGGTATTCAAACATGGTCAGATGGGAAGAAGATGCAAGTCTCTGACAATCTGGTTAGAGATTTCTTGAGATCAACCTTGAATCAACCAAATTTATCGTGAGAAGCAGCACAAATTTTCTTGTCTAACAGAAAGTCAGATTCAGCTACTAACTTCTGTATTGTATTAGGAGACTACAGGAAAGTCAATATGATATAAGAGAAATGCAGTGACACAAGGCTTGAAACTATTAGGGATTGCTTTGTAGAATAAAAATGTTGGCATAATGTTGCTGGTGCATATGTTAGAGCTAATTATGCGTCCAAGTCCCTAGATGCATGTTCAAAGGTGAAATTATTTGTGATAGGATATGAATTTATTGAAGTATGGAAGAAACACAACTACAGTACTAACTGCGAAATATGTCATGGGTGTGAAAGGACAAAAGTTGAAATTGATTGTCATAAGAAATGTGCAACATATTATCATAAAAAAAGGGACACCAAATCTATGATGAAATTTGTGAATGCTCTTCCGTCCTTGGATGGAATTAGATCTTTTCTCTCGAGGAGAGATTACTTTGAAGAAATTCCAGGGATTGAAGAAGCGGTTGTGAACTTTGAAAAAGTTGCGAACATTGCAAAACGGAAAGGTGATTTGTCACTGGAGGGAGACATGCGTGGAAAAGCGAGAACATGTGGACTAGCCATCAAATCAATTTTATTCCTGTACAATTGAATTCATTTTGGGGAACAAGAAATAAAGGGTGACCACTACAAGAGTTCCAGAATTAACGCCTAAAGAAAATAAATGACATAGCGAAAACAAAAAAAACAAAAAAGATCAAACCCATGCATATGAATCCCTCCAGTGTGAGGCATCAATCGTTTAAAAAGAGTTATACATCCTTCCTGACTTAACAGAACATATGACTCATGCTAATAAAATAAGAAATAACATACTTCAAATTTTCTCTCTCCATAAAGTTCTTGATGCACTCCTTAACTCAGATCTGGAATTATTTCAGCTTGGCCAAGGGATAAGCTTAGTCAGGCTGGACGATTATTACAGAATGTTGCTGGAGATTAGAAATTATCCCACAACATTGTTCTTTCTTCGATCCTCGTTCTTCTCATAGGAAAATAAATTGAGACAGGAAGAACTATTGTGCACAAAAGTCCATGCAATGGTTATGTCGTGCATCACAATATTGCTCAACAAGTCAAGATGAAACACATAGTGAAGAGCCAGTTGATCATCTGTGGCATGCAGAGTCCAGTGAAGTTGGAGAAGAAAACTAAATTGCTCGAGCAAAATGACGGTTCGCATTTTCCCTCGTCCAAACTAAAACAATCTCGCCAACACTGCATGCTCGAAAGTAAAATGGTGGAGTAATCCCGGGAAGCAATTTTTGTCGAACTACCCATGAAAAAATCAACGAATATCAATTGTCCCAAAATAACCCTCCTCGAGTTTCCTAAACCACAATGAGCGGTCTCGATGGTTGTTTTTTGTTTTCAATGACCTCATGCAGTTGTGTGTGAAGACTAGTTCGTGGGATCCGCACTCCAGCTATTACAAGTTCCAGCTCACCTCCAGCCTATGCGTGAAAACAAATATTCGGGCCCGATATATATATAGGCCCTGCAAAATATTTTAAAAAGGGGACCGATATTGATCTATTAAAAAGAAAATTTGATTGCTTTTAATTTAATGTTATATATGTAAAATATATAATGTTAAATTATATTTTGTAATTTTTAAAGATTTTCGATAAATAGTCTTCATAATTATTCTCACTCCCAAGTCAGGAGTCAGTTCTTAAAACGAATTATGTTTCGACAAGTAGTCAATTAAGCTGGGAGAGGGAATAAAAATTTAGAAAAAGCTCGAAGACTAGTTCTCGTTCTCATGACTAGCATTGTAATCATAAACTCTCTTTGAAATCAAATAATACACAACAATTTTGATTTTAATTTTGGGATTAGTTGTAGTCAATGTTCTTCTTTCTTGTGTTCAACAATCACATATGTTTTATTTACTTGGATAGTGTAAGATGCAGCTGATTGTTTTGGCTTAATTTTTCATGAATTTACTTAGTTGTACTTATATTAGTTAATATTGAAACCTTTAATGAAGGACTTCACATTCAGGAAATTCATCCGGATCTTTTTAGTTTTTCAATTTTCTTTCTAGAAAAGTTATATTTGGATTCTTAATTGCTTGGGTATGAACTCTGTCATTTTTATTTTGTTCAAACCCTTCCTTTAATCGAAGATTTTGCGACACGGAGTTTTATGGCCATTATGTTTTAGAAGCTAGGGTTTTAGAATCAGAATATTTGTTTCATTCCCTCAGGGTTTGTCCCTCCGACCACTGATTATAAAAAAGTTCTATCAATCTTGAGATGTCTCGGGCCTGGTTACCTTGTAGGCAGGCACTGTTTCTAGGGAAGCAACATCAAATTCGCCGCTTAGTTTGATAATGGATTAGAAATGTTTTCCATAGGTTTCATTAATATTTGGAATTTATTCTCAAAGGTGACAAGATTTAGCATTGACAAATTCATAATGTGATGTATGTACCTGCTCTCAAAAAGAATTTGCTATCTATTTCCACTATCACTGATAATCATTTCAAAGTAGAATTTGGTAAATTGGGGTGTATAGTGAAAGATGTTCAGGACCACTACAAGGTTGTTTCTACAGGTACCAGGGTTGGAGTATTATACAGATTGGATGTGACAGTGAAGCGCCATGTTGCATTGACATCCCAAGAGACATCGACTGCAGAATTATGGCATCACAGGTATGGGCACCTAAATTACAATGATTTATCGTTGTTACAAAGGAAATCAATGGTTGAAGGTCTTCCTGTTATGAAGTGTGAACATTTACCATGTGAAGCTTGTGCACTTGGTAAGCAGCATAGAGAAGAGTTTCCTGTTCATACTGAGAAACAAAAGTATGATATACTTGAATTAATTCACACTGATGTATGTGGCCCTATGCAAACTAGGTCTCTTGGTGGTGCTTCATACTTTGTTATTTTTATTGATGATAGATCTAGATATACCTGGGTCTATTTCATTAGAAGGAAAAGTGACATATTTGAGTATTTTAAAGAGTTTCGAAATATGGTTGAAAAACAAACAGGAAAGTGCATTAAAATACTCAGATCTGATCAAGGGGGTGAATATAAATCAAAAGCATTTAACACCTATTGTAAATCTAATGGAATTCAACAACAGTTCACAGTGCCACATACCCCTCAGCAAAATGGTGTTGCTGAGCGATGGAATAGAACCTTGGTGGAATCTGCTCGTAGTATGCTACAAGGTAAGAACATCTCTAATGGTTTCTGGGCAGAAGCCATTAACACTGCTGTTTATCTGAAGAATCGATGTCCCACTAAGCAATTAGTTTTTCAAACTCCTTTTGAGGTTCTTTATGGTTATAAACCTGATGTGAGTCATTTCAAAGTCTTTGGATGTACTGCTTTTGCTCATATTCCTAAGGCTGACAGAAGAAAACTTGATGCCAAGTCCATCAAGTGTATTTTCATTGGATATTGTACGGATCAGAAAGCCTATAAATGTTTGATCCAAGTTCCCATAAACTATTTGCAAGTCGTGATGTATTGTTTCATGAGCAGACTGATAAAAGTAATACAAAGAATGATACATGGCATACATCTAATGATGCACATATCAAGCTTGATACTTTGATTAAGCAGGAACAGGAACAGGTACAGGTACAGGATCAGGATGATAGCAGCAATACGAGCACATCTGGCAGCAGTGAGTCATCACAAGGGGGTGATACACCTCAAAGCCAACGAATCATGGATGGAACACCCACAGCACCAAGAAGGTCATCCCGACAGACTCGGCTTCCTGCAAGGTATAGAGACTATGCCTTAATGTCTAATATAATGAATGTTGAAGAACCAATTGATTATGAGCAGGCTAAACAACATGAACCATGGATTAATGCTATGAATGATGAGTATGCTTCTATTATGAACAATCAAACATAGGAATTAGTGGAACTTCCTGAAAATAAAGTTCCAATTGGAAGCAAATGGTTGTACAAAACAAAATTTAAAGCAGATGGTACAATTGATAAATTTAAGGCAAGATTAATCGCAAAAGGATATGCTCAAAAGGAGGGAATTGATTATGAAGACACTTTTGCACCAGTAGCTAAGTTGAATACAATTAGATTACTGATTACCTTAGCCACAAAACATAATTGGAATATACATCAATTGGATGTCAAATCTGCTTTTCTAAATGGTGATTTAATGGAAGAAGTTTATTTGGTTCAACCTGAAGGGTTTGTCAAACAGGGACAGGAGCATCTGGTTTGCAGGTTAAGAAAGGCATTGTATGGTTTGAAACAGGCACCAAGATCATGGTATGTAAAGATTGATACATTCTTTCTTCAGAATGGGTTTGTGAAAAGCAAAAATGATCCTAACTTGTATGTTAAGAAAGATGAAAAAGGAAATGTTGCTTTAATATCTTTGTATGTGGATGATCTCATTATAACAGGCAGTGCTCACAAGTTAATTGAAGAAATTAAAGTTCAGTTGTCACAGGAATTTGAAATGAAAGATTTGGGTGAAATGTATTACTGTTTAGGAATTGAGGTATGGAGAGAACCTGGTAAAACTTTGATCACTCAAAGCAAATATACAAAGGAGATTGTTAAAAATTTCAATATGACAGATTGCAAAGCTATGTCAACTCCCTTAGAACAGAATGCAAAGTTGTACAAAGAAGATGGATCAAAAGAGGCAGATGGAACATATATCGTCAGTTAGTGGGAAGTTTGAACTATCTCACCACTACCAGACCAGACATTGCATACTCAGTCAGTATCCTTAGTCAATTCATGGCTAAGCCTTCAGGAATTCGCTGGAAT
Source organism: Pinus taeda (assembly GCA_000404065.3). Lineage (NCBI taxonomy): Eukaryota > Viridiplantae > Streptophyta > Pinopsida > Pinales > Pinaceae > Pinus > Pinus taeda. The sequence continues at coordinate 21,741 of APFE031154739.1, forward strand.
GCTGCAAAGAAAGTTCTCCGATACTTAAAGGGAACAGTAAATCTTGGTATTATGTATACTGATGAATCTGA
>APFE031154739.1:21831-48078 GCA_000404065.3 Pinus taeda
TATGTATACTAATGAATCTGATGTTGTACTGACAGGTTTTTCTGATTCAGATTGGGCAGGAAATCCAGATGACAGACGATCTACCTCTGGCTATGCATTTCATATTGGATCAGGGGTCGTAGCTTGGAGTAGTAAGAAACAACCAACTGTTTCTTTATCATCAACAGAATCAGAGTACAAAGCTTTGACCAATTCCACCTGTGAAGCTATTTGGTTGCGGAGAATTCTTGCAGATCTTGAAGAAGCGCAAAGTGGTGCAACATGTATCAATTGTGATAATCAGAGTGCTATCAAATTAGCACATAATCTAGTTTACCATGCTAGAACAAAACATGTTGAGTTACAGTACCACTTTGTATGTGAGAAAATTGAGTCAAATGAAATTGGACTGATATTTTGTAACACCAAGGATAATGTGGCTGATATATTTACTAAGCCCCTTGGTAAAATCAAGTTTGAAGTTTTTAGAAGTCAGTTAGGTATTGTAGAAAATCCATTTCTCCATTAAGGGAGGATGTGAGAATAATGAAGAAATAGAATTAGTTATTAGTTATGGGTGGTTGAACTGAATTAGTTAGGAATTGGTTGCCAAAATTAGTTGTGAGTTTCCTATATAAGTATCATGTATTGAGCAAATGAATTAATGAAGATTATGTGAGCTTTGTCTCACTTTTGCCTGTCTATCTGACTTTCTGTTTGTTGTAGTTTCATGTTTTAGTTAAAATCTTATTACTAAATTTTTTGTTCATGGACGAAACTTTGGAAGTCAAAAATATGAATTCGACACTGACCAAGAAATTTTGTTAGGAGAGGAGCTGGGAAGGAAAAAGTGATTAGCAAAGTTGGGAAACAAGGTATTGTATTTACAATACTTGAATGCAAAGGTCTTGAATTTCAGGATGTGCTTCTCTACAACTTTTTTACTAGCTCTCCATTGGCCAACAAGTGGAGGGTAATTTGTTAGTTTATGGATCAGAAAACGTCCAGCAGTTTTGATCAAAAAGCACATCATAAATTTCCCAAGTTTGACAACGGTAAGCATAATTTTCTATGCAGTGAATTAAAACATTTATATGTTGCTATAACACGTGAAATAAAGGTTGTGGATTTATGAAGAAAAACGTAGTTTTTTCCAAGCCAATTTTTTATTATTGGAAAGAAATGGGGCTCATTCAGTCAAGATGTTCAGACATCTTTTTGGTGGAGTTGATGTATGTTGCCTGCAGTTTTGAAGGTTAGAAGAAGCGAGGGATTTAAATGTTCAATCAACAAAACAATTTCATGGCTATTGTGTTTTTTGAGAGGGTCGGGGATTTAGACAGGTCTAGATGGACAAAAAAATGCATGACTCCGATAATCTGGTCAAAGACTTCTTGAGATCAATCCTGAATCAACAAAAAAATTTGTGAGAAGCAGCAGAAATTTTCTTGTCTATCAGGAAGTCAGAGTCAACTGCTAACTACTATATTATATTAGGAGACTACAGGAAAGCCGATATGATATATGAAGAGAAATGCAGTGACACAAGGCTTGAAACTGTCTAAGATTTCTTTGCAGAAGCAAAATGCTGGCACAATGTTGCTGGTGTATATTCCAGAGCTAATTGTGTGTCCAAGTGCCTAGATGAATGTTCAAAGGTGAAATTATTTGTGATAGGATTGGAATTTATTGAAGTATGGAAGAAGCACAACTGCAATACTAACTGTGAAAGATGCCATGGGTGTGAAACAGAAAAAATCGAAATTTACAATCACAAGAAATGTGCAACATATTATCATAAAAATGAATTCTCTTCCATCCTTGGATGTAATTAGATATTTTCTCTTGAGGAGAGATTACTTTCAAGAACTTCTGGGGGTTGAAGAAGCAGTTGGGAACTTTGAAAAAGTTGCGGACATTACAGAACTGAAAGGTGATTTGTTACTTGAGGTAGACATGCGTGGAAAATCGGGAAAGTATGAACTAGCCATAAGATAGGTTTGTTTTCATGTGCGATTGAATTCCCTGTGGGGAACAAGAAATAAAGGGTGGCCACTATAGGACTTCCCTAAAAATAATCAACTCTTAAAAGAAAGTAAATGGCATAGAAAAAAAAACCAAAAACGATCAAATCCATGCATACGAATTATTTCATTTTGAGGGGTCAATAATTTCAAAAGAGTTATACAGCCTCCTGATTTAAAAAAAACATGTCTCATGCTAATAAAATAAAATAAGAAATATCATACTTGAAGTTTTATCTCTCGGTAAATTTCTTGATGCACACCTATGAAATTATTTCAGCTTGGCAAAGGGATGAGCTTAGTCAGGCTAGATTATTATTATAGAATGTTGTTGGAGATTATAATTTACCCCAAAACATTATTCTTTCTTCGGTCATTATTCTTCAAAGAGAGAAATAAATCGGGACATGGAAGAATTATTTTGCACAAAATTCGATGCAATGGGTACATCATGCATGGCAATATTGCGCAGTAAATCTAGATAAAACAGAGTGTGAGGAGCTAGTTGATCATCTACGACATGCAGAGTGTAGTGAAGTTGGAGAAACAAGGCTAAATTCCTCGAGAAAATTGACGACTCACATTTTTCCTCTTCCAAACTAAAACAATCTCGCCAACACTACATGTTTGAAAGGTAAATTGTGCAGTGATCCTGGGAAGAAGTGTTTCTCAAACTGCCCATGAAAAAATCAACGACTGTAATTTATCCCGACATCACCCTCTTCGACTTTCCTAAATCACTGTGAGTGGTCCCGTGGGTCGATTTTGGTTTTCAATGGCGTCATGCAGTTGTATGTGAAGGCTAGTTCCTGGGACCCGCACTTCAGATGCTATAAGTGGCAACTGACCTCCAGCCTATGTGTGAAAACAAATAGGCCCACTATATATATATGCCTTCCAAAATATATTTATTTATTAAAAATGACAGTTGTTTTTAATTTAATTCTATATATGTAAAATATGTATAATGTTAAATTATTTTTTTTGGGGTAATTTTTAAAGATTTTAGATAAACAGTTTTCGTATTGGTTAAAGAACAGTTCAATTCCAAGTGGTGAGTCAATTCTTAAAACATATCATGTTCGAAAGTTTGTCAGTCCATCTGGCCTCCATCTTATGTGTGAAAACAATGACTCAGGCCCAATATGTGTGTGGGCCTTGGAAAATATTTTAAAAAGGGGACCAATATTTATTTATTTAGAAAGGAGATTTTGTAGTTTTTAATTTATATATATAATGTTAAATTATTATTATCATTTTTCATTTTTAAAGATTTTAGATAAACATTTTTCATAACGGTTTAAAAATAGTTCTTTCCCAAGCTCGAAGAGGAGAATACAAATTTGGAAAACGCTCATTGTAACGGTTCAAAGTCTAGTTCTCATGACTAGCAGGGTTCAAAGTCTAGTTCTCATGACTAGCATTGTAATCAGAAATTTTCTCTAAAATCAAAGAAGACACAACTTTGATTCTAGCTTTGTGGTTAGTTGTAGCCAATGTTCTTCTTTCTTGTGTTCAATGTTCATGTATGTTTTTCTTCTTTTGAATATTGTAAAACACAGTTTGTTGTTTCATCGTGAATTCTTCATGAATTTACTTAATTGTACTTATGTTAGTAATTCTTGAAACCCTTAATGAAGCGCTCCACATCCAGGAAATTCATCCACATCTTCTCAGGATTTCAGTGTTCTTTCTACATAAGTTATATTTAGATTCTTAATTTTCTAGGTATGAACTTTGTCATATTTACTTTCTTCAAACTATTCCTTTATTCTGAAGTCTTGCAACCCTCAAAGTTTTCTAGCCATTTTGTTTCAGAAGCTAGGGTTTCAGAATGAGAAGCTTTGTTGTAAGCTCTTATGGCCTGTCCCTCTGACCAATGAGTTTAAAAATTTTCCATCAATCTTGATATGTCCCGGGTATTGGTTCCCTTGCAACCAAGAACTATCTCAAGGGAAACAACATCAAATGGGCTTGCAATCAAGAACTATCTCAAGGGAAACAACATCAAATTGGCATCGTGGTCGGGGAAAAAAATTTCCTTGGGTTTCATTAAGAATTGGAGTTGATTCTTGAAGGTACCAAGATTCAAAAAATGGATGTATATTTTCACTTGTGCTCTTCACTTTGGGTTTTCTTTTCTGGGTTTTAAAATGAAATTTTCTGCATTCTTTTTTGACAAGTTCACCTAAGAAAAATAAGAGCTAATTCAACTGCAGACAAACCCTCGAAGGTCATACTTTGAATATTTTTCTTGTGCTCTTATTTATGATACTTATCTTTCAACTGAGGGTTCTGACTCCTCAACAGACTCTCCAAGTTATGATACTTACAATTCAGAGGAGGAGGATTTTGTTGAAGACTTCCAAGAATATTTGCTTGTGGGAAAATGGCAAGAAGATGATCAACAACAACCTTTCCAAAAAGAACCCAAGGTTGAAGAGCAAAGCAGTGTCTCTGGCCGCCCTGTGCAAACCAATTCTCTTATGGAAGTTGTTCAAGAAAGGGAGGTAGCTACATAATCTTCTCATCAGTTTTATGATCCAGTAGTTGACTATATGGCATCTTTCTTTGGTCAGCAAAAATTATCAGTGCCGGGATATGTAGCAAATTTATTGACTGAAGAATTCATACGATACGTACTTGCTTTAATTTTTCAGTTTCAAATGCACAATGGCATAATGTCCAACACTCAAATGCTAGCATGATACCATTGGAAGGTGGATTTTACTTGAATTAATTTAACCATGTACATAAGTAAAACTTGTATCTAAATAAGCTCGAAAAAAGAGCATTTAATTTTCAGTTTTTAGAGGTTTTATTTTTTTTTATTTTTTTCTGGGCAAAGACTAAGCTAATTTATATTAAAAAGATGTAAAAAATATATACAAGAGGTTTGAACCTCTGAGAGTGCCATTAATGACTATGCAACTCTCTTTTAGACTTATATCAAAATTAACTATTCCACTGAGGATGAGGCGCCTTATACAAGTTGTAGCATAGAGTGGAAATTTCATGAGCAAAATGTTACATAGCATGAGATCTATCTAGAGACTAGACATAAGCAAAAGATAGAGGAAAATTTGTTTGCTGGAGTATGCTCCAGCCACCAAACGCCGAGCCAAGAATCGAACAGGTAAAGCCGAAACCGAACAAGCAACCAGCCGAAACCGAACAAGCAACCAAAATAGAGCAGGAGAACAAACCAAAATGAAACAAAGCATATTACTTGACATTTTCAGAGCCTTGCCCGTTGTCCTCGTCCAGGGGATCCCATGCAATCTCCACGTCGTCTTGGACGTCTTCCAGCTTCATTCCCGGCGGAAACTTGGGATACAACAGGTTGGCGTAGTAGTGATCCGACATCTTGTGCAGGCTTTGATTATGGGGAGAGGTTTGCCTAGTTTCTGCCTTCTCCTGAGAAATCTTAGCCTGTTCTTGAGCCAAATCTGGACTTTTCGTTTCCTGCATGCTTCCAATTTCCTCAAGAACCTCAGCCTGCTCCTCTGTATGAGCAAAAGTGCTCTCTTCCTCGATTTTTCTCTGCGAGGAAGCGGCATAGGAGCTGTCCTCCATCCCCCTGCTCGGCGAGGAGTTGTTTGAATGTGAATGCGACTGTTCCTCACAGGGATCTTTCATGCTGTCTTCCTCCTCATCTTCTTCCGAGAAGATGACTGTTACCAGAGCAGAAATGAAAGGCTTATTAGTTCGATGGCGATATTGAAACCTGGCTGATTGGACAGTATTGCTGATGAATTGCCCCGAATCATCAGATCTGTTTGAGGACGGTGATGCACAGGCAAGAGGTGAGACCCTGCGGGGGCTATGAGTGCCTCTCCTTCCAACACCACCTCTTTGCCCATGGTGACGCCCCCGTCGAGGAGTGGCCCTTAACTGAGGAGCCATGTTAATTCTCTTGGCAGCAGCACGAAATCTTGCGGACAAAGGTTTCCCAGAGACAGCATGGAGCCTGGTTTCCACCTGGAGGGAGCCCCGAGCAGCCACAATGTTGAGATTGCTGGTTTCTTCAACCAGGGACTCAATAGCACCACAGAGTCCCTTCTCCCTTGAGCGTGTCTCTCTATCAATTTTCGCAGCTACATTCGGAGGGGCTGAAACCATGTGCACAGGAACATAAACAGGTTTGAAACCAAACCTTACCCACTCAGCCTGTAGCCGGAACTGAACCATGGAGAATGTTCCAGAGTCGCCCTGCGCCATCCTGTTATCTCCTCTGCTCATGCCTTGGGGCGGACGAAGAATTGAATTGCAATGAATGCCCTTCATATTTGACGGCATACAACCTAATCCCATCAACCTAAACAGCTGCCCACTGTCCTCACCGCGTGGCAGGCTGTTAAAACCTCTTTAATGCAGTTCAGACACCCGCATCCGGGTGAACTTCTTCCCTTGTCTGCATATCACTGGATAGGATAGTCTGGAAGGTGGATATTTCTGTCTCCGAAGCTGTTCCCTACAACGAGCCTTCGAAGAATTCCTTTCCCCTGTCCACTCCTAGATTGGCTAAGAAATCAGCCAATTTGTTCCCTTCTCTCCTGATGTGTTTGAAGGATATGGCTTTATTGCTTCTGAGCCATTTTTGGAGTAGCTCGAGCCTAGTGGCCAATCTCCAGCTGCTACTCACCTTCTATACATCCTTGCCCTGTTGGATCTTTGAGACCATATTTATGATAATTTGTGAATCTCCTTCCACTATGAGAGGAGTGAACCTTTGAGCTTGCGCAATTTTGAGTCCTCTCCATAGACCTTCCAGTTCTGCTGCATTATTAGTGTTCCAGCCTATTGAGACATAGAAAATCGTGAGAGGGATGCCCTGATAATTTCTTATTGCACCACCATAACCCGTGTTCCCCGGATTTCCTTTCGACGCTCCATCAAAGTTGAGCAGGAATGTGTTTAAAGGCGGAGGAGACCAATTGGATGGGGAGACTTAATGAATGGCAGAGTTACCTTGAGTAGAATTAGGATTTTGAATTTTGATTTGCCAGTTGTTCCATATGGCCTGTTCCTGTGGTGAGGAGGGGAAATCCTCTTGGGTCCAACGTTTAGTAGACAGGGTTTCTTGGATATTGCTCTGAATGATTTTCCAGACTTGCTCCATCTGCAATGCTTGATCCTTAAATATCTGCCTATTCCGCTCTTTCCATATATTCCACATCAGAATGCCAGGAGCAATTTTCCATAATGTGTTGAGAATCTCATTTTGATAGGGCTTTTGGGGCCAATTGCGAAGCGTATTGTTTATGTCCCCCAACACTCTTCCTTCTTTGTGGCATCAAAAGGTTACTTTCTCCCAAAGACGCCTTCCAAAAGGACAGAGTTGCATTAGGTGTGCAGCTGATTCCTCATCCATTTTCCAATTAAGGCAGATTGAAGGGCCTGCAAATTTTCTTTATCTAAGATTATCCCAAGTGAGGATCCGATTATGCGTCAGGAGCCAGAGGAAAGTCGAAATTTTCGGCCAAATTGGCGGATTCCATATTTTTTCCCACACTTTGTCCTTGGTGAGTCGATCTTTTAGAATGATTTTGTAAGCCTCCTTAGTTGTAAAGGTGCCCTTCTCTTCATATCCCCACCGCAGCTTGTCCTTGCCTGCTTCCTTAAGAATTTTCCTTTTTTTCAGTTCTTCCGAAAGAGAGATCTGGATTGCCTCCGGGCTGTCTGGTAAGATATAGCTTATTTCTTTCCATTCTCTGTGATCTGAGTCAGTGTTGGGTCTCCAGAATTTGTTAACCTTATCTGATTGATTTATTTCTTGATCCTGGATTCCTTGGATGAGGTTTTTAATGCTTGGGATTTGTTGCCATGAATCTGTCCAGAATCTTGTCGTGCTGCCTTCCTTCACCTCCTAAAAGCTATGGTTCTGAATTAAATCTCTGTGCTTGATGGTTGAATTCCACATTGCTGATCCCTTGCTTATTTCATTCATTCTTATGCTTTCCTCCAAGGGCAAGTTGCTGGCATATTTAGCTGTCCATAATCGTGCCCAGGGAGTGTCCGGAAAGGATAGCCATTTCCACCAGATTTTTGCTCCCATGATTGTGTTGTTGTGTTCCAGATCCCTGAGCCCATTGCCTCCTGCGATTTTTGGGAGGCAAGCCTTCTCCCATTTCACCAGAGCCCATTTTCTGTTTGGTCCTGAGCTGCCCCAAAGGAAGTTGCACTGTAACTGTTTGATCGCTTTCAGCACCCATTTCGGCGCTGTGATTATGGAAAATAAGTATAGCGGCATGGATTGAAGAACCGCTTTGATAAGCACAATCCTGCTGGCCATATTTAAGGCTCGGTGCGTCCATAGGAATAATTTTGCCTCCAGCTTTTCTAACAGGTTGGTCCATGAAGAATGCTTAAGGGCAGAGGCAATTAAAGGTGCGCCGAAGTATTTGGAAGGCAGGGATGCTACGGAGAAGCTGAGAATGCGGGCTATTGCTCTTTGAGTAATCGAAGGGGTGTTAAAGAAGAAGATTTGGGATTTCACTTTGTTGATGAGGGCACCAGAGGCTTTGGAAAAATTGTCAAGTATGGAATTTAAAGTGCGAGCTTCTTGAATAGAGGAATGCCTGAATAGCATGTTGTCATCAACAAATTGCTGGTGAGAAATTGTGGGGGCTTGTTGGATCGCGATGCCTTTGAGGTTTCCGGCTAGGATGGCTAAGTTTATGCGGCGGTCTAAACCCTCCGTCATTATTACAAACAGAAAGGGAGACAGAGGATCCCCTTGTCTGATTCCTCTAGTTGGGCGAAAGGTGGAAGAAGGAATCCCATTTATAAGGATAGAAAAAAATGTGGAAGAAATGAGACTACTTATCCATCGTATCCAGGAAGTGGCAAAACCAAAAGCTTTTAGAATTTTTTGCATGTATTCCCAGTAAATGCTGTCAAAGGCTTTAGATAAGCCAATTTTAAGTAACATACCTCGTTTTTTCGTCTGCTTGAGGGAATGAATAATTTCATGGGTGAGAATGATCCCATCCATTATTTTTCGTCCCTCAATGTATCCGGATTGTTCTGGAGAGATGATGAATGGAAGCATGGGTTTCAACCGAAGAGCCACTACCTTGGAGACAATCTTGTAAATGATATTGCATAAGGCAATGGGTCGGTACTTTTCCGGAGAGTTTGAGTTCTCAGATTTCGGAATTAAAGCAATGAATGTTGCATTTAGTCCCGGATACATCCATCTCATAGAACGCGATTCTTCTGCCACTTGCCATACTTCCCATTTGATCAGCTCCCAAAAATGCTAAAAGAAATTTGAAGTAAAACCATCTGGGCCAGGAGCTTTACCCGCCTTTGAAAGATTCACTGCTGTCTCTACCTCCTGTAGACTGATGGGTTTGAGAAGCAGAGTGTTATGGTCTTCTGTTATTAAGCGAGGAATATGGCATAATATTCTGTCAATCACCTCTGCTCTGTTAATGTTGGGCTCTTGGTTCATTGACCTAAAGTACTGTAGAAATTCCTGTTCTATTCCTGCATGAGTTTCAATTTTGTCTCCCTGCGCATTATTGATTTGAGAGATTTGATTACTCATTCGCCTTTGTACTATGGTTTTATGAAAGAACTTTGTGTTCTTCTCCCCTTCCTTCAGCCAGCAGATTCTGGATTTCTGCCACCAAAGGATTTCCTCCTGCAGATCGCGTTCTAGGAGTTTGTGTTCCGCTTCCTGTTCTTTTTGTGCTAGATCTTCTGACCGTCCCTCCAAAATTATTTTTTGCTGAACCTTTTTTATTTCTTGAATAAGGAGTTCCTTCTCCCTGAAGATGTTGCCAAAAGTGGTTTTGTTCCATCGTTTTATCTCCTCCATGAGCATTTTCAATTTTTTTTGGAATCTTGCCATTTTTGTGGTCTCAGTCGGATTGCAATTTTGCCAGGTTGTCTATATGAAATCTTTGAACTCTGGATGAGAGAGCCAGAAAGCTTCAAATCAAAAGGGTCTTTTTATATTGGTCCCAGGCCTATTCCAATGCCATGCAATGGGCCAGTGATCTGATCCGGAGAAAGGAAAAATGTTGGCTATGAACTCCCCCCCTATATGCACTGCATTATCTGATATTAGAAACCGATCCAAGCGAGATGCGATTTGCATTGGAATGACTCTTTTGTTGGTCCAGGTGTATAGGCCATTGGAAGTGGGTATATCAATCAGCCAATTATTGTTGATGAAATCTTTAAGAAGTGAGCCATCTCTGTTAATTCTACATCGCCCTCCTTGCTTCTCCTCTAGAGATGCTATCATATTAAAGTCTCCTCTAGACACCCAGAGCGGATATGGCCTATCTATATTGAGATGCGAAAGTGCATCTAAAATTTCCACTTTCTGCTGGGATTCTTGCAGAAAATAAACGTTTGTAATATGGCCATATATATTCGTGCCCAGAAGATGAAATATAGCTTGAATGAAATGTTTGTTTGCATGGATGTTCAGTAATTGGATTTTACCTGCATCCCATAGGATCACCAATCCGCCTAAAGCTCCTTATGCATCTATCGCCGTGACTTGCTCTCCTGGCCATGCCTTGGCTGCAGTTTTTTCCAAAAGAGTCGAGTTACATTTTGTCTCCTGTAAGAATAGGATTGTTGGTTTTTCTTCCATGATCAAATTTTTTAGAAGTTTTCCTTTTCTAGGGCCATTGAGCCCTCTGATATTCCAAGATAGCAGCTTCATTGGGAAGGTTTGGGGTTGGTATTGTAATACTTGGTTAGTTTGGCATATCTGCCAGACTCAACCAAGACCTCGCTAATCTTGATAGTTCTTTCTAAAGTCGATTTTCGGGCTCTCTTTTTACTGTCTTTTGAGAAGAATTTGCCATCCCATTGACTTCCTGTTTGGACCCCTAAAGAGTATTTTTTCTGAGCTTTATTCAAGACTTCTACTAGGTTGTCTACTTGTGTATCAGTGATTTTGTCAAATTTACCTGATTTACAAGCTTGTTCAAGACCCAAGATGTCAAGCTCCCCAATATCTATTAGCTCGCTATCCTCGTCCATTAAATGCGGTTCTTCAGTGCTTTCTTCTGCCTCCTTCCCTTTTACCTGGCTGGGTATTGTGTTGTCTATCTCCATTACCGGGTTGTTCCAAGTTTTTGAAGTTGTTGTGTTCTTTTCGCTTTCTGGCGTCATTTTTTGTGCTGCTGTCTTTGAAGAGGGATTTGAGGTTTTTTACGAAGTAAACCCTTCCTGTTCCTCTATGTTTGCTAAGGCCTCGAAGCTATTGCTTGTGGAGGGCTTGGACTGATCCTCTGGCGCAGTCTTAGGGGAGACTGTGGATTTTTTGTTGCCTCTTCTTCTGTTTGTTACTTTGGTAAATCCGTCCTGAGATTGTTGTGCATGGCTGTTTTGAGCTGTGGGCTTGTTATTCAAGGGACAATCTCTGAAGAGGTGGCCTAGAGCATGACATTTCGTGCAGCGGAACAGGACATGCTCATAATCAATGACCTGAATCCAATCTTGATCTTCATGAAAGAGCCGCACCGTGTCTGGCAGAGGTTGCTTCAGATCCATGTAAACGCATATCCTAGCATAGGAGGCATAGGTGGTATATCTTACAACCTTCGTTTCTTCTGCAACTTTGACAAAGTCTCCTAATACCAAACCGATAGTTTTCAGTGATTCCTCCTCCCAGTATTCCCAAGGTAGCGAGTACAAGCGAATCCATACTGGTGCATAGCTAAGATCTTCCTTGTCTGGATTGAAACGGGCTACCCATTCTCTGAGAAATTGCCCAGCAGAGTTGAAAAAATAGGGACCTCCGTCGAACACTCTGTTTCTATCTTCCAGGCAGTTAAAGATAGTTGTGAAAAACCCTTTTGGCCCTAGCAGTAGGGTTATTTCTCCTTTTGGATGCCATTTGATGTTGATCTAGTTTCTCAAGGCTTTTTCTATTGGCCAAAGTCCGATAAATTTCCCTATAAGGGCATGGTCCCTCATGTACTGTATTCTTGCATTAATACGATGGCTTGGTAACTCAACTTCTGGCCTGTGAGCAACAATAGGCTTGCAAGTAGAAGAACTAACCTTTGGGTTTTCGTGTTGAGCTTGATCGCCTCTTGTCTTCTACATTTCTTCAGCGGATTTCTCGTCCTTTCCCTGTTCTTCATTGAACTTCACCTCGGGTCCTTGCTGGCTTTCTCCAGCTGATGGCACGTCCCCTTCCGCCCCCGGGGGGGGAAGCCATTGAAACTGTTCTCCCAGGCCCCGTGCCTGACGCGTCTGGGTACTCCTTGTCAGATCTAGTGAGTACAGGGCAGGGAACCTGCCGCTGCAGGTTTCTGCTGTAACCCTAACAACTGCACCCAACCCGTGACCTTCCGCGCGCGCTCCTTTCGCTCCTCTTGGTTGGGTTCTTCAGACGTTTTATTTTATTTTATAGAAAGAAAAAATAAAAATTCTGGAAGATAGAGTTTTCAAGGAGATTGTAATTTTCAGAATTTTCAGATTGGGATTAGCTTTAGCTTTTGGTCTAACTCCATGGAAAACAGAGGCCATTGGTCAATAATTCTCAGTGTATTACAAGCAAAGCATTGTCCCCAGTTGGAGCCAATATGTTGTACTTAAGTTTTGTCAGCTGGAAAGAACAAAATCTCCTTAAAACAAAGCCATTAAATGTTTGAAAAGAAAATGTTGAGTCTTTGATTTGTCTGTTTCCTTATAAGAAAAGACAAGGCAAGATTCTAGTCGGAGTCTGTGATATTAGAGGACAAATTTTAATAATTTTGTTTATTGGCAAAATTCCTATGAACATTTTTTACACTCTCAAAGTTTATAAAGAACAAGATAAGATTCTAGTTAGAGCCTATGATATTAGAGGACAATTTTTTCATAATTTTTTTTATTGGCAAAGTTTCTATGAACATTTTTTACACTCCCAAAGTTATAAAGAAATTTGAGCTTTTTCCAAATAATTATTTTACCAATCATGGTATCTCATTGAATTACACTATTGAAGTATGAAATTTTGGTTAGCATATTGCGCTCTCATATTTCACTTGAAAAATAAAATATACAAGCAAAGTACAAAGTCTATTGGTGACAAAACTAAAACAATTGCAAGAGGGGTTGATTTTTTATTTCAATATATTAGAAATGTGTTCTAAAAGGAATTTTTGGAAGTAGATGTCAAAAATGGCATGTCATCTCAAGTCAACATGCTTGATTTATTTCGTTTCAGCAAAAAATTTCGAACTCACAATGGGATAATGAAACTAGTTCAGAGTGTTATGGAGCTCTTGTATTATTTCTTTCCTTTAGATATAGATAGATTGAACTGATAAAGAAGTCTCATATTTGGTGAATCTCTAGTGTTTCTTGAAAATAAGGAAGAAGAAATTCTTATTACTAAAATTTTTGGTCATGGAGGAAACACTGGAAGTCACAAATATGAATTCGACGTTGAGCAGGCAACTTTGGTAGCATAGGATCTGGGCAGGGAAGAAGTGATTATCAAAGTTGGGAAACAAGGTCTTGTATTGACAATACCTGAAGGAAAAGGTCTTGAATTTCGGGATGTCCTTCTATACAATTTTTTTGCTAGCTTTCCATTTTCTAAGAAGTGGAGGGTAATCTATCACTTTATGGATTAGAAAGCTTCCAACAATTTTGATAAAAAACATCATAAGTTTCCCAGGTTTGAAAATGGCAAGCCTAATATTTTATGCAGTGAATTAAAACATGTATATGTTGTTATAACACGTGCAAAACAAAGGTTGTGGATTTATGAAGAAAATCGTGTTTTTCCCATGCCCTTTTTTTATTATTGGAAAGAAATGGGGCTCACAGTCAATATGTTTAGACATCTCTCTGGTGCAGTCGATGTATGTTGCTTGCAGTTTTTGTTGGAAGTTTGACAACTAATTATATAAATTTGGGAAAAATGTAACATGGTTATGTAACTAAGGAGGCGCATATAAAACCAAATGAATGCCCACACTATTGTATGGAGAATTATTATTGATTAAATAGAGATTCCAATCCCTTGCCCCTTGGATGTCTCCTTGACCCAGTGGATGTTTCCTTGACACTATGTTAGGTTTTTACCACATAAATCCTGTGTTATTACTTGTGTGTTTGCATTTAGTTTTCAATCCGTTATATGCTTTTCTTGGTCAATATATAACTAAATTTTTTCCTTCTTTACTCATTTTCCCTATTCGAACTACAGTTTTGAAGATTGAAACTGTAGATTGGAAGCAATGAGGAATTCAAATGTTCAATGAAAAATGCTATGAAATGTCTATTGGATGTTTTGAGAGGCCTAGGGATTCAAACATGGCCAAATGGAGAAAAATTGTCAGCCTCTAATAATCTGGTCAGCGACTTCTTGAGCTCAATCCTGAATAAAAAAAAAATTGTTGTGAGAAGCAGTAGAAATTTATTGTCTACCAGGAAGTCAGAGTTAGCTACTAACTTCTATATTTTATTAGAATACTAAAGTAAAGTCGATATTATATATTAAGAGAAATGCAGTGACATAAGGCTTGAAACTACCAGAGATTTCTTTGTAGAAGCAAAATGTTGGCATAATGTTGTTGGTGTATATACCAAAGATGATTGTGTGTCCAAGTGCCTAGATGCATGTTCAAAGGAGACATTATTTGTGATAGCATTGGAATTTATTGATGGAAGAAACAAAGTTGCAGTACTAACAGTGAAATATGTCATGGGTGTGAAACAAAAAAAATTGAAATATCATAAGAATGTAGAAACGATAAATGAAATAATGAAGGGAAAAACAAGAAACAAGAAACCTCAACTATATAGCCAAGATAAGAAACTGAATTGGAACTGAATAGATTGTTATTCAACAATGATTCTCTGCTTGTACATTTCATGTGTATTAGATTATTTTATATCATGACTGTCGTTACATAACTAACTATTCGTATACAACCGTCTAATTACAATTTACCTAAAATTACTAATTCGTTGTCAAACAAACAAACTCCACCTTGACAACAATTTTCCTAATATCTTGCCCATGCCCATTCATCATCTTTTTTGCAAGCCAAGAGAAGCTAAACACCACCGCAGCTTCTCTACTGTTACTGGCTTTGTGAATATGTCTGCACAATTCTCTCGTGTATGGACCTTTTGAAGAGCTACTTTTCCGCTATCGATCACATGTCTCAGAAAATGATACCTTACGTTAATGTGCTTGGTTCTGTAGTGATAGGCAGGATTTTTAGCCAAGTGAATAGCACTTTGACTGTCACAAAGTACATTCACTTTCTCCTGCTTTCTTCCAATTTCATCTATCAAACCCTTTAACCAGATTGCTTCTTTACTGGCATCTGAGGCAGCTATATATTCGGCTTCAGTAGTGGACAATGCAACTGTTTCTTAAAGCTTTGACATCCAACTAATTGTTCCACCTGCAAGAGTAAAGACATAACCTGTAGTAGATCTTCTTTTGTCCAAATCACCTACATAGTCAGCATCTACATATCCGCAGACTGATCCTTCACTACTATTAAAGACGATGCAATGGTCACTTGTGCCTTTTAGATATCGAAGCACCCATTTCACTGCTTGCCAATGTTCTTTACCTGGATTTGCCATGAACCTGCTGACAACTCCAACTGCATGTGAAATGTCAGGTCTTGTAGATACCATTGCATACATTAAGTTGCCTACCGCATTAGCATATGGTACATGAGACATATACTACTTTTCTTCATTAGCTCTAGGACTCAAAACCGAAGAAAGCTTAAAATGGGAAGCTAGTAGAATATTAACAGGTTTCGAATTGTTCATAGAGAACTTTTCAAGTACTTTCTCCACATACTTCTGCTGTGATAACCAAAGCTTACCATTTTTCCTGTCTCTGTGTATCTCCATGCCTAAGATATGTTTTGCTGCTCCAAGATCCTTCATATTAAACGTCCTAGAGAGTTGAGCCTTTAACCTGTTGATCTCTTCCATGCTTTTTCTTGCAATAAGCATATCGTCAACATACAAAGCTAAGATAATGAATATGCCATTGAAACTTTTTAATTATACACAATGATCATACTCACTTCTTACAAATTTCTGGCTCACCATGAAGGAATCAAACTTCTTCTACCATTGTCTGGGAGACTTCCTCAGACCATACAATGATTTCCTGAGCTTGCAAACTAATCTTCTGCTACGACCTCGTACAAAACCTTCTGGTTGTTCCATATATATCTCTTCATTCAAATCACCATGTAGAAAAGATGTTTTAACATCTAACTGTTCTAAATCAAGATTAAGCAACGCAGTTAGTGCCAACATAGTACGAATAGAAACAAGTTTTACAACTATAGAAAAAATCTCATGAAAGTCTATACCTTCAACCTGAGAATATCCTTTTGCTACTAGTCTCGCCTTATACCTTTCGATACTTCCATCAACTTTCCGTTTCAGCTTGAAGACCCATTTGCATCCAACAACACGTCTCCCTTCAGGAAGCTCTACAAGATCCCAGGTATTGTTCTTAGCTAAGGAGTCCATTTCTTCTTCCATAGCCACTTTCCATTTTTCGCTATCTGTATCATCTACTGCTTCCTGATAACAAGAAGGTTCCCCATATTTAGTAATAAAAGCAAAAGATGAAGCAGAATCTTCATACCTTTTTGGAATTTTCCTTTCCCTTGTAGACCTTCTTAGAGCAACTGGTTGTTGAACTGGTTCAGAAGCTTCAATGGCTTCCTTTGTGTCTTCAGCACCTTTTTCTCCAGAGGTTTCTCCTTCCTTTTGGCTGTCACCGAAAAGTCTAGCCTCCAACTGAACTCGTTGATTTGGCGATACCTGTTCCTGTTCAATTCTTTCAATAGTTGATTTTAAAAGAGAGGATTCATCAAATGTTACATCTCTACTAATGACTATCTTTCGCAATGTAGGATCCCACAACCTATATCCTCTCACTGCATAGTCATACCCAACAAAGACATAACATTTTGACTTTGGATCTAATTTTGAAAGCTGATTTTTCAGAATGAGAGAATAAGCATCACAGCCAAATATCCTCAAATGTGAATAGTCACAAGACTCACCTATCCAAACTTCTTCAGGAATTTTACAATCAATTGCTACTGAAGGTGATCTGTTAACTAAATAACAAGCAGTAGATATTGCTTCTGCCCACAACTCTTTTTGCAAGTTAGCATTGTTGATCATGCTTCTGGCTCTTTCCATAAGAGTCTAATTCATACGCTTAGCAACACCATTTTGCTGAGGGGTGTAAACATTAGTTTTGTGTCTAACAATTCCCTCATCCTTACAGTATTGTTCAAATTCAACTGAAGTGAACTCCCCACCATTGTCAGTTCTTAAGCATTTAATAGATTTGCCTGTTCTTTTCTCTACCATTACTTTAAATTGTTTAAAGACATTTAATACATTAGCTTTCCTTTTTTAGCATATAGACCCAAACTTTCCGGGAGTAATCATCAATAAATGTTAAAAAATACAATGCACCTCCATATGACACAACAGGGGATGGCCCCCATAGATCAGAATGAATATAGTCTAAAACATCTTTAGTATTTACTATTATGATTTCCAACTTTAAACCTCTGTTTACACTGCTTGCCATACACACAATGTTTAGAGAAATCTAAATTCAAGGATTTCAGACTGGGAAGAGATTTACGTTTCATCAATATCTGAAGACCTTTCTCGCTCATATGACCCAATTGTTGATGCCATAGATGAGTGCATGCTTCTTCCTTTTCTGACGCAACCGCTGCTTCACTGATCTGAGTACTTCCTTTTAACCTGTAAAGATTTCCGACCTTTTCTGCCTTCATGACCACAAGTGCTCCTTAAAGACATTCAAGACGCCATCCTGACCTGTAAACTTATAAACATCTAAATCCAAAACTCCCAAAGAAATCAAATTTTTCTTCAAATTAGGTACATGTCTAACACTAGTTAATGTTCTAACTGTGTTATGATACATCTTAATTCTGATATCTCCCATCCCAACAGTCTGACATGACATATTGTTACCCATAAACACAGAACTATTGTTTACATTTTCATACGAGGTAAACCAATTTCTATGTGGGCACATGTGATGTGAAGCACCAGAGTCTAACAGCCAACTATCTAAACCCTGAGAGATATTACATTCAGGTGAAGTTTCATCTATCATACACAATTCTTCAGCAGATAAAACTTCGTCTATCATACCTGAATCGACCTCATTCTCTTCGTTCTTTAGGTTTTCATATTCCTTTCGTTTCCAACAGTCCTTCTTCAAGTGTCCAACTTTATTGCAGTTCCAACATTTTGCCTTACACTTCCTTTCGATTTCAATTTGGAAGTCCCCCTTGGTTTTTCTCCTCTTTCCTTTGAGTGTCCTCTAGCGACCATGGCTTCTGATGCAGTTGTTTTAGCACTGGATTTCCTTCGTACTTCTTCAGATAGAAGAGCTCCCACAATTGATTCAAACTTCAAAGAATCAGCAGAGATGAAGCTGATTGAAGTTACGAAGTGATCCCATGATTCAGGCAGAGAACACAGCAAGGTTATGGCTTTATCTTCTTCCTGTATTTTCACTTCCATATCTGTTAATTGACATATTAGTGTATTAAAAACATTCAAAATGTTCTGCAATGTTTGAACCTTCTTTCATTCGAAGACTGTATAACTATCTTTTCAGATAAATTATGTTGGTCAATGACTTTGTCATATAGAGATTTTCAAGTTTTTCCCACAATCCTAACGTCGTAGTCTCTTCAACAATGTTGAAGAGAACTTCATCCGCTAGGCATAGTCAGATGGTACTGAGAGCTCAGGCATCCAAGTCCTCCCAGTCTTAAGTAATCATGGTCGCAGGTTTCTTAGTTGCCCCATCCAATGCCTTGTGCAACCCTTGTTGCAGAAGAAGATCCCTAACCTTCAGTTTCCAAAGAGCGAAATTGCTCTTTCCGGTGAATTTCTCCACCTCGAATTTTGCATTCGACATCTTAGCCATTTTCTACGACTTTCAATCTTTAGTCTAGGGTTTTTAAAAATTTAATTTTATTCTTCCAAAATTAAAAAATTTCCAATGCCAACAAAGGATTTCCAAGTTTTAACCCTCCCTACTTCAGTTTCTTAAAAAAAAAATTGCTAAATAATTTTTCCAGGGAAAAAACCTTTTTTTTTTTCAATTCAAAGAAAAAACCTTTTTTTTTTTTAAAACTTCTTTTCTCCTTTCCTTTTAAAAAAAATTGTCTTCTTGTTTCCTGAATTTCTCACATTCACCACTTTATTCAAGAAAAAATGTTTGAAACAAAATTTCCTTTTTTTATTAAAAAAAAAATACCCGGATCCAGCCGCAGATCTTGCTAGCAGCAACTGGCAGCGAACACAGACCACCCTTCCAACATGCAGGCAGACCAACGCACGTTCCTCTAGCTGCTCAGCTTTCACGCAGACAGGCTCTTTCACTGGAACGATGGTAGGGTTCTCACATGGCTTTCACACATAGCCAACCACCACGCTGAACGCAGGGACAGCATTCACAAATCAGCTCTTCCAAAAAAACACCACCAGACAGCATCAATGCAGGTCTCAGTAGCCACGCATCAGCTCTACGCATGCAGGGATTTTAATCCACGTAGCCCTTCCTTCCTTCAGCGTAGGCAGCAGGGTCTTCACACACACAGAAAACGTACAGCTTCACAGATTTCTGGACATAGCCTTTCACTCACAATGATTTTAATCCACACAGCCCCTCCTTCATTCAATGCAGGTAGCAGGGTCTTCACACGCACAGAAAATGCACAGCTTCACAGATTTCTGGACAAATCCTTTCACTCAAAACGTTTTTAATCCACGCAGCCCCTCCTTCCTTCAACGCAGGCAGCAGGGTCTTCACAAGCACAGAAAATGCACAGCTTCTGGGCTCTTCAACGCACAGCCAAGTTTGGTCTTCTTAGACACCTTCAATCTTGGACTCACCATGCTCACGCCTTCGCATAGCCCGCACAGCCTCACTGGGCTCTGATATCAATTGTAGAAACGATAAATGAAATAATGAAGGGAAAAACAAGAAACAAGAAACCTCAACTATATAGCCAAGATAAGAAACTGAATTGGAACTGAATAGATTTTTATTCAACAATGATTCTCCGCTTGTACATTTCATGTGTATTAGATTATTTTATATCATGACTGTCGTTACATAACTAACTATTCGGTATACAACTGTCTAATTACAATTTACCTAAAATTACTAATTCGTTGTCAAACTAACAAAAAAATGTGCAACATATTATCATAAAAAAATGGATCCAAATCTATGAATAAATTTGTGAATTCTCTTCCATATTTTATCTTGAGGAAATATTAGTTTCAAGAATATATGGGGTTGAAGAAGTAGCTGGGAAATTTTAAAAAGTTCTGAACATTGCAGAATTGAAAGATGATTTTTTACTTAGGTAGACAAGCATGGAAAAGTAGGATAATATGGACTGCCCATCAAATCGATTTTATTTCATGTGAAATTGAATTCATCTTAGGGAATTGGAAATAAAGGTGGCCACTATAGGAGTCCCCTAAAAGGAGTCGACTCCTAAAGAAAGTAAATAACATAGCTTAAAAAATACAAAAGAGATCACATCCATGCATATGAATCCCTTCAATGTGAGGCGTTAATTCTTTCAAAAAATCTATACAACCTTCCTGAGTTAACAGAACATATGACTCATGCTAATAAAATAAGATCTTTGATCATTGTTATTCACAGAGGGAAATAAATCAAGACATGGAAGAATGATTTCCCGCAAAATTGAATGCAATGGGTACGTAGTGCGTCACAATATTGTGTAATAAATAAACATAAAACACATAGTGGAGAGCTTCTTGATCGTCTATGACATGCAAAGTCAAGTTAAGTTAGAGAAGAAAACAAATTACTTGATTAAATCGGTGGCTCGCATTTTTCCTCGTCCAAACTAAAACAATCTCACCAACACTATATGCTCGAAAGTTAAATGATGCAGTGATCCTGGGAAGCCATTTTTCTCAAACTGCCATCAAAAAATCAATGACTATCATTTTTCCTGACATCACTATCCTCGACTTTCCTAAAACTACTATGAGTGGTCCCAGGGGTTGTTTTGGTTTTCAACGACTTCATGCAGTTGCATGTGAAAGACTAGTTCCAGGGGCACGCAATCTAGCTGTTATAAATGCGAGCTCACCTCCAACCTATGCATGAACAAAGACAGAGCCATAATTATATATAAATATATATATATATATATTATATATATATATATTATTATATATAATATATATATTATATATATTATATATATATAATATATATATTATATATATATATATTATATATATATATATATATAATATTATATATATATATATATATATATATAACTATTTAAAAACAATTCATTGCCAATTCGAGAGTTAGTTCTTAAAATGGATTATGGTTTGACAGTTAGTCAGCTAAGTTGGGAGGGGAACAAAAATATGGAAAAATCTCATTGTAAGGGTTCAGAGTCTACTTCGCATGATTGGTATTGTAATCAGAAACTCTCTCTAATGTCAAAGAATACATTGCATTTTTTATTCCAATTTTGTGGTTAGTTCCAACACATGTTCTTCTTTCTTGTGCTCAACATTTAGGTATGTTTTTCTTCTCTTAAACAATGTAAGATGCAGTTTGTTGTTTCAACTTAATTCTTCGTGAATTTATTAATTGGACTCATTTCAACTTAATTCTTTGTGAATTTACTTAATTGAATTCATGTTAGTTAAACTTGAAACCATTAATGAAGTGATCCACATTGAGGAAATTCATCCACATCGTATCAATATTTTAGTGTTCTTTCTAGAAAAGTTATATTCATATTCTTAATTGTCTAGGTATAAAATTTCTCATCTTTATTTTCTTCAAACCATTTCTTTAATCCAAAATCCTACAACCCTTAGATTTTTATGGCCATTCTATTTTGGAAGCTAAGGTTTTAGAATCATAAGTTTTATTTCAATCCCTCATGGTTTGTCCCTCGAGCAACTAATTTTTAAAAATTTCCATCAATCTTGAGATGTCCCGTGGACTTGTTCCCTTGCAGCCAAAAACTACCTCCACGGAAACAATATTACCAGAAAGAGGTAGGATATTATGACAACATATTTAAACATATGGCTCAATATAAGACCATTCATTTGATAGTTTCCTTTGCTACAAGTTAACGATGGACTCTTCATCGGATGGATGTAAAGACAACATATCTTCAGGCCATGCTACAGAAAGAAGTGTATGTTGAGAAACCACAAGGATTTGACGTAGAGGATCAAAAGACATGGTTTCAAGTTGAAGAAGGAATTGTATGGTTTGAAGCAAGCCCCGAGATCATGGTATGCCCACAGAGACAGTTGTTTATTGAAGTTGGGGTTCACAAGAAGTATTCTCGATCCCAACCTCTACTTCAAAGTAGTCCAAGGTATGTTGTTGATTTTGGTTTTATATCTTGATGAGCTATTTTTGATAGGTAGTGAGACCCTAATAATCAAGTTTAGCAGGGGCCTATTCTTTGAATTTGAGATGAAGGACCTTAGACTCATGCACTACCTTCCTAGCCTTTGTAGGTTTTAACCCCCTACAGAAATTACATGCATACAAATTCTCAAACACAGAAAATAAGCAATGTGAGAGCATAACACATAAAACACATATATACAAAAAATTTCCCCTGGATCTTAAAACTAAGACTACTAGCTTGATTTTTCAGTATGTTCCTGTCAATGTTATAATACATATTTATGCATGCCAAAGCATCCAATACCATCGACCAAAAATCATCGCGTCCAAAAAAACATGTGCAAAAATCATGCACAAAACCATAGGTGGGTCCGCCTATCCTAACATAGGGTCCAAAACCAAAATTTTTCGGGGCACTTCCCCGGACCCCATAAAGTGGGGTTATGGGTATGCCTCAAACCCTCTGTGAACCCACCCCCACCACCAACGCCTCCCCCCGCTACATAATCGGTGCAATGAAGGGGGGATCCACCCCCCCTTTAACCCCCAAATTAACCATGTGGGCTAGTCGCGGAAAGAATATAACACAACCCAACATTCTCCCACTTATTGTTTTCTTTCCACAGGGGGCCACAAGAGAGCTTAGTCATTTTTCCAGCCCTGAAACGCCTATTGTCTCTCTACACCAAGAGAACTTCTTAGAGCTCACAGATTTTGTCAATGCATCTACAATATTCTTCAAAGTGTCCACCTTTACCAGCAACACTTTTTCGTCTTCTATCATATCCCTCATAAAGTGATATTGAACATCAATGTGCTTTGTCTTTGAATGATATGTGGGGTTCTTTGCCAAGAAAATTGCACTTTGTCTGTCACAGTCTATCCTTATAGCTCCCTGTATTAACCCCATACTTGAACACAATCTCTGCAACCAAACTGCTTCCTTGCTTGCATGAGTGGCTGCCATGTATTTTGCCTCTGCAGTTGACAGTGCCACTACAAATTGTTTCTTACTCATCCAATTAACTGCACCTCCAAATAGGTTAAATACATATCCACTTGTATATCTTCTCTGATTCAAATCTCCAACCCATTCTGCATCAATAAAGCCACGAATATCCAACATTTTTTCCAACCCTGATCTTCCTTAGTAGCACAAACCATAATCACTAGTGCCACACAAATACCTGAAAACCCGCTTCACTGTTGTCCAGTGCTCCTTCCCTGGTTTTGACATAACCCTACTCAATACTCCCACTACATGTGCAATGTCTAGTCTAATATAGAACATTGCATACATCAGGCTATTGACTGCACTTGCATATGGAACATGGGACATGTCATCTTCCTCTTCTTGTGTCTTGGGACACTGTTCAGTAGATAACCTCACACCTGCAGGAATAAAAACCTTCATCGGTGTACTATCATGCATATTAAATCTCTACAATATTGTCTCGACATACTTCCTCTGGTTTAACCAGATCTTCCTCTTTGCCCGATCTCTTTTAATCTTCATGCCCAAAATATAGTTTGCAGCACCAAGATCTTTCATGTTGAATTTGGAGGACAATTGGGTCTTCAAATCCTGGATAATTTCTTTGTCATTTCCAACCAGCAATATATCATCCACATATAAGACCAGATAAATAACATAGTCACCAATTAATTTAAAATACACACAGTGATCTGTTTTTCTTCTGGGAAGCTAAGTCTTCGTATAAATGTATCAAATTTCTGATACCACATCCTTGGTGACTATTTTAACCCATACAGAGACGTCTTTAACTTGCATACCAGTTCTTTCTTACCCTTCACTGCAAACCCTTTAGGTTGCTTCATGTATATTTCCTCTTCTAGATCCCCATGAATAAATGTTATCTTCACATCCATCTGTTTTACCTCAAAATTAAAAGCAACAACAACAGATAAAAGTAATCTAATAGAAGTTACCTTGGCAACAAGAGAAAAAGTATCACCAAAATTAATTCCCGACACCTGGGAATAACCTTTTTCTACCAACCGAGCCTTGTATTTCTCCACCTTTCCTTCTGTATTTGTCTTCTTTTTGAACACCCATTTGCTGCCAATGGGTTTCCTTCCAGTCAACAAGTCCACTAGATCCCAAGCCTCATTTTTGTGCAAAGATGCCATTTCATTAGCCATGGCCTCTCTCTAGAGTTTGCCATCCTCTGAATTTACTGCTTCCTTCACGTTCTGGGATTATCGTCAGTAATAGATAAAGAAAAAATTGAATAGAAAGCAGATGGACTTTACCTTTCTAGTCACCTTCTTTCTCGAACTGATCTTCTCACACCCAGAGTTTATGGCTCTTCACCTTCAGATTCCTCCTCTGTTGTAGAGTTTGATTCTTCCTCCTTAAGCTCATACTCTATCTTCTTAGATTCCTTTGGTTGGACTTCATGTTTAATAACATATTTTACTTCTCTAAACACCACATCTCAGTTGTACACAACCTTTCATGTGACTTGGTTCCAAAGCTTATAACCCTTTAAACCATCCTTATACCCAATAAAGATGCACTTTTCAGATTTACTATCCAACTTGGTTCGTTTCTCCTTTCGAATATGTACATATGCATCACATCCAAATACCCTTAGATGTGAAAGAGAGGGTTTCTTACCAGTCCATACCTCTTGTGGAGTCTTATCCTCCAACGCTGATGAAGGTGACCTATTGACTAGGTAATATGTAGTATCCACCACCTCTACCCAGAATTCCTGTCCTAACCTGGCACCACTGAGCATGCTTCTTACCCTTTCCATAACGTCTTATTCATTCTTTCTGAAACTCATTTTGCCGAGGTGTATATGGAGTAGTCTTCTATCGTGCTATACCACACTTCTTACAGAATTCTTCAAATTCCTTGCTACAAAACTGTCCACCATTATCTGTCTTCAATGCCTTTATCTTCTTCTCTACCTAATTTTCTGGGAGAGCCTTAAATTCTTTAAACCTATCAAAGGCTTCAGATTTCTTCTTAAGGAAATATATCCATGTATTCCTTATGAAGCCATCTATAAATGATACATAGTACACAGACTTACCTAGTGATGGAACCTTCACAAGTCCAAACACATCACTATGCACAAGTTCTAATATCTATTTCGACGTCTTACTACAAGAGGGGAAACTCACCCAATTTTGCTTCCCATATATACAATTTTCACAAAAATCAAAATCCAGAGAGCTATTGCTCATATCTTTTACCATGCCTTTACCATGAAGTATTCGAAGGCCCTTCTCTCCAATATGTCCAAGCTTTTGATGCCACAACATGGTCTTCTCTCCAAAGACCACTAGATTTTCTACTTCACTTTCAAGAACCATAGAACTGTTGCACCCATCAATAACAATGCTATATTGCAGCTTGTACAGAGTTCCAATTCGAACTCCCCACATCAATATCAATACTCCCCAAACCATTTTGCAGGTATCCTTCTCGAACATTATATTTACACCTGCATCATCCATCTTACTTACAGAAATTAGATTTCTGGCCAATGCAGGAATATGCGGAACACCCATAAGTGTTCTAACCCTTCCACTTCAACTTTACTTTTCTACGACCAATGATTCTAGCCTTCCTATCATCCCCTAAGAAGACATCACAACTATCATATTTCTCATACTCGCAGAACCACTCTCTATGGGGAGTGAAGTGAAAGGATGCACCTGAATCAATCAACCATGCCTCATGATCTACATGTGTACTTAAAGAAGCCAAGTACACATCCCCAC
>APFE031154739.1:48705-92216 GCA_000404065.3 Pinus taeda
TGATCCATTGATCTTTATCCACCAACAGATCCTCCATCTTGAGTTTCCACAACTCAAAACTTTGACCATTAAATTTCTCGATCTCTATCTTTCCACTGCTCACCAT
This sequence comes from Pinus taeda, assembly GCA_000404065.3. Lineage (NCBI taxonomy): Eukaryota > Viridiplantae > Streptophyta > Pinopsida > Pinales > Pinaceae > Pinus > Pinus taeda. The sequence continues at coordinate 48,812 of APFE031154739.1, forward strand.
ATTCTTTCACCACTAGAATCAATCTCACGGATCTCCCACTGAAGAGGGTCTACCACAGGCCCGAGTGAAACTCCTCAACGACAAAGGCATCCCCTTGAAGCCAAAACAGCTTTGATACCAAATGTAGGTTTTAACCCCGTACAGAAATTACCCGCATATGAATTCTCAAACACAGAAAATAAACAATGCGAGAGCATAACACATAAAACACATATACACAAAGATTTTCCCCTGGATCCCAAAACTAGAACTACCAGTTTGATTTTTCATTATGTTCATTTAATTGTTATAATACATATTTATACATGCCAAAGCATCCAATACCATGGACTGGAAACCATCGTGTCCACTACCATGGACTAAAAACCATTGCGTCCAAAAAACATGTGCAAAAATCATGCACAAAACCATAGGTGGGTCCGCCCATCCTAACATAGGGTCCAAAACCAAAAAAATTTGGGGCGCTACCGCGGACCCCATAAAGTGAGGTTACGAGTACACCTCAAACCCTCTGTGACCCCACTCCTCCCCCCCATAGGCCTGTTTATTATTGAGACCTCTATTTTCTTCAATTTCCATTATTTTCCTTCATTTTCCTCCTCACATACAACATGTGACCTTTCACCTTCCTTTTCTCCTAATTTCCTTTATTTTCATAAATAAAATGCCAATTAATGTCTCATGCATTTCCAAATCCTTTTCCATTTCTTTTGTCAATTTAGTTAGCCATAATAAACCGAAATGAACACCCACTAGGATGCTTTTCCACTATTTATCTTGGAATACGTGTCCCATCAACCATGGTCTTATATATATTTTTACATGGATTTTTAACCAGGGTTGTTACACTAAAAATGCCATTTTTGCTTTCCAAAGTCTTTTCCATTTGATTTTCCAATTTGTTTGGCTATAATAAACCAAATGAACACCCACACTACAATGTCTTTCCCAACATTCAACTCGGAATACATGTCCCATAATCGTGTTTATTATTTTGCCTTTATTAGATTTTATTACATGGAATTTTCACCAAGGTTGTAGCAGAACCCTCCCCCTAGAGGGAACAATGTCCTCGGTGTTCAATGGCACCTACAACCAACAAGACTACTGAAAGAAAAACATACTTCCCATGGAGACTTATAGCTTAACTCATTGCAGTATTTACAATGATCAACCTGGTGAGAATAAAACCAATATGACAACATAATAACAAGAAAACCATAATGTCATGACACAAATACCACTTCTGGAGCTTTATAACACAACTCATGGCAATATTTACATCCATATACATATGTACATATACCAAAACATCATAACAACACATATACCAAAACATTCACTCAACCAACAAATAGATAAGGATACATGGCCCACATCTAATCTTCCATCTCCCATGTAGCTTCATTGGGCCCAAAGTGCTTTCACTACACTTTAAACTACTTGATTCCTTAGTTTCAGAGCATGAGGACCTTTCTTTGCAATATACACTAAGGTTCCATCTAGAATTCTCCATCTGGCTCCACCTACAATACAAACTAGTTAATCACATGATCAACATCTTTAACATACTTCTTAAGAAATGACACATGAAAAAAATCACGGAATTTTACTTTTAGAGGCGGTGCAAGTCAATAGGCTATTGTTCCAATCCTTTTAAGAATCTTGAAAGGTCCACAAAACCAAAGTTTCAACTTGGCACACAAACCAATCCGCAAGGAGATCTTCTTGGGCTTGACGCACAAGTACACTTGTTCCCCAACCTGAATCTCCTCAAACAACTTGTTCCAATTTACATAGCTTTTTTGTTTGTATTTTGATGCCTTTAAATTATCTTTTATCACCTACATTTCTCGTTCCATCCCTGCCAACATATCTGATCCTATCAACACCTTGTTCATTGGATCACTCCAATTGATTGGAGTATTGTAGCTCCATCCATAAAGTGCCTCAAATAGATTCATCCTAAAAGACTCCCAGTAACCATTATTATAAGTGAACTTTACCAACGAAAAATAATATTACCACTTTCACTACCAATGCATCACATACATCCTCAACCTATCCTCCAATATCTTGTTGACCCTCTATGTCTATCCATCTACCTAAGGATGATAAGTTGTAATAACGGCCAACTCTGTACCTAAACCTGCAAACAAATCCTTCCAAAACTTGGAAGAGAACTTTGCATCCCTGTTTGACACAATTTTCTTTAGAAAACCATGCAATATGACCAAATATTTCATGAACACTTGTGCCACATCACTACTTGAATACCGAGTCTTCATTTGAATGAAGTGTGCTACCTTAGTCAACATGTCCACCACAACCATGATAGAATCATGTTGTCTAGATTTCCTCGGAAAATATGTAATGAAATACATGGAAATGACCTCCCATTTCCACTATGGAAATCAAGATCGGTTGTAGAAATCCACCTAGATGTTTACACTCTTCCTTCATTTGCTGACAATCCAAACATCTAGCTGCAAACTATAACACACCCTTTTCCAAATTTAGCCAACGGGTGAATTTCTTCACTGTTGTCAATGTCTTCTAGTATCCTGGGTGACCTCAATAAGGTTTCGCATGAAACTCCCTCAAGATAATCTTATTGATCTCATTATTATTTGGAACATATATCATATCCCTAAATTTTATCAATCCATCTGCTGATAGATGATAGTCCACATCCTGTGCACCTGTAACTATACTTGTACCTGTACCTATACTTTAGTGTAAGCTGTTTCTAATCTATCCATACCTACAATCAGATGGCCTGCTTGTAAAATCTTATCCTGCAAGTCTTTCCCATAAGAGCCCATAGTTGTTCTATGATTCACTTGTATCTGTCAGCTAAGAGCATCCACAACCCTGTTCTCTTTACCCTTGCTGTACCTAATCTCGAAGTCATACTCGTTGATCGTGGTCAACCATCTAACTTACCTAGAATTTAGATTCGGCTGGTCAAACAAGTATCTGAACCCACTGTGATCACTCATCAATACAAACCTCTTGCCAAGAAGATAGTTCCTCCACATCTTCAATGCATGAATGATCATTGCCAACTCAAGGTCATGCATTGAATAGTTCTTCTCGTGCTCATTTACTTTTCAAGACTCGTAATATAATACTTGTCCTTCCTATATAATACCTCCACCAAACCCTCTCTTACAAGCATGTGTACGTACTAAAAACTCTTTGTCTGGATCTCCAATCTTTAGTGCTGGAGCATTTGTCAATAACTGCTTTAACTGCTCAAAACTAACTGCACATTCCTCTTTCCATTCAAATTTCTTACCTTTCCTTTGCAATGATGTAAATGGGATATGCAATGTGAGAGAAATTCTTGACGAACCTCCTATAGTAACCTGCTAACCCCACGAATGATCTCACCTCATCCACATTTCTCTGAGCTAACCTCTCGATGATAGTTGTTATCTTCTCTAGATCCACTACTATGCCTCCTTGGAGACCACATGCCCTAATTAATGTACCTTTGTTTGAAAAAAACTACATTTAATGAGATTAGCATACAACTAATCCTCCCTCAACAATATCAACAGTTCTTCTAAATTCTCGACATTCTCTTCCTCATTCTTATAATATATCAAGATTTCATCAATAAATATAATAACAAAATTGTGCAGATAAGGAAGCAACACACTATTCGTCAAGCACATAAAGGTAGATGGAGCATTATTCAAACCAAATGGAACTACAAAAAAATCATAATTCCCATACCTAGTTTTGAAAGTTTTCATGTAAATTTCCTCTTCCTTACTATGTACATGATGATATCTGGATCTCAAATAAATATTTGAGAACATTGCTGCTACGTTTAACTGATCAAATAAGTCATTGGTCCTCAGCAATTGGTACTTGTTGTTGAGGGTCACCTTAGTACCATCTTTCTTCTTTACAAACAATATCGGTGCACCTCAAGGTGATACACTTAGCCTAATGTATCCCTTGTCAAGCATTTCCTTCAACTGCAACTTTAATTCTACTAGCTCTGGAGTGCTCATTTTGTATGGTGCCTTTGATGTTGGTGTTTTCCATAGTACCAACTCAATAGAAAATTATACTTCCAGAATCCCCATGAGGCGACAACTCTAAAATTTCTGCTGGAAACATATCAGGGAACTGCTGTAGGATCAGGTACGTACTCAATATCTTTTCATCCTCATCCTCATTACCTTTATCACTAGAAATGTGAATTTCATATAACACACCCTTTTCTCTAGCTATGTTTTTCCTGCATAGTTTTCACCATCCTAACTTATGTTTCTTTCTTCTTACCTTGCAATTTTATTTTCTCCCCATTGTCATGCAAGCACTTAATGGATTTGTCATAGCAATCCCCTTTCATCCTATGAATATATAGCGAGTCCATACCCAAAAGAATACTATATGATGACAACGGTAATACATTCAGACATGTTGTTGTAGGAATATCATTCAACTCAAATGCATAAGAACTTACCCAATGATGAACTCTCTTCTTGGTGCCCATAACCAACTACACTAACCAATATCTGCACGCACTTTTTTATTCAAATTACACTTATCCACCAAGTAAGATTTAACATAACTATAATTAGATCCAAGTTCAATCAAAATAGAAACAACTTGATCACAAAGCTTACCATCCATCTCAATGATAGATTCCTGATAATATGCTTGTCTCTTATCCATCACTACATAGATACGAGGAATGATCTTCCCAACTTTCCCAATACTCTATGCCTCCTATGCACTATAGATCTAATGCCTACCACCCTGGTTTTCGTGGATAATCCTTCCCATAATGCTCCTTACCACATGTCGAACAATCCAATTGTCATGTAACCTCACCTCTATTATGTTGTTGTGACCCATGTTCATCTAGCTGCATTGAAATTCTTATGCAATTCAACATTCTATTTCTCTTATACATTTTGAGGTCTTTCTGTCTTCTATTGCCATTTACCTTTAGCTTTATCTTTCCCTTTCCATCCTTGATGAAATTTATTCTTATGAATTAAATTCTCATAACAATGATTTAGTTTCCAATACTTTCCTCAAGTGACCGAGTCTCATCATACTCAATCCAATCTATAAATGCTAATGGAAATCTACTAACAAATCTTTGAACTTTAGCCTTTTCATATTTAAGATACGATATATACCTCAATAGCTCCAAGAACTTAGTCATATACTCCTCATCTATCATCAATCCAATTTTAAGTTCATAGAATTCCTTGGCTTTGTTGTTGTAGTACCTTTCTAACAAGTACTTCCTTCTTAAGAGTCTCTTGAATTCATGCCAAATCAAATCCTTTGTCCTAATGTCTTTGACTGATTTTACATCTTCCCACCAGATGTCTACTTTACCTTTTAGGTTGAAGATAATTATTATGGCTTTCATATTCTTTGTGTACTCATGCAATTCAAAAAACTTATTCATGCCAGGTAACCAAGACTTTGCATCCTTCAACTTCATGAACTGTCCATGAAAAGTAGGTGGCTTCACTTTCTTAAATTCATGTGGAAAGTATCCCCTATCACTCCTCCTATAAGGGTGATAATGATGATGATCATAGTGCCTATCAAAACTAGAACTAGGATAGTGCTTGTGTCCATCACCTCTCCTATCTGGAGTATCCAAGAATCTACCATCCCTTATCATGTCATTACTCTCTGACGTATGACCACCATGAGACTGGTTACCATATACCCCATTAGTCCCATCCTTTTGTCCATAGTTGATCTGGATTGGCCTCTCTCTTTGTAATTCGGAAAAAATATTAAGGATTACTGCATTGAATTATGTTTTTTCTCCTGTGTTTGCATGATTATGTCATTATCTTCTTTGCAGATCCTTATTTCTTCCATAAACTCCTCAATGTGTATGCTAAGTTAGAAGAGTGCCCAATACCACATTGCTCATCTGATTCATAAGGAGAGTCTTTGTAGTCTATCATCTTTCTAGTCATCTTGATTTCTTCTTACAAGGCAACTATGTTAGCTAAAACAAATCATAAACAAACCAACGTACCTTAGTGTAACTTGGGGAGGATATCCCATCTATAAGACCGAACAAATTATCACAATACATGTATAAACATAATCATAACACCATGTAGATATCATCCCAACCATATTCTAGTCATAAATGCATGACCATAGTAACCACACATCATGACCTCATGCATGAAAACTACACCCATATCATTGTATGCATAACAACATATGTATGACACACACACATACACATTACATAAAACATTTTCATGCATAACCAATGCATATCTGACATATATTCATAATAATTACATTCAACAAAAACACCATCAACTTTCACATGGCGACATGACTAAAACCATACTCAACACCATGCATACATAATAAGTACATAGACCATAAACATATGAACACATATGCAACTAACAAGAGTGCATGACCAACACACAGTCACGGGGGATTCACTGGGGGAGAAATACCATACCACGTGGGTTCATATTGGGGAATATATATTTAGGATAAAATGGCATAATATAATGGGGGATATATAGGGATTAAAGGGTTTTTATATTGGCAGTTATAAAAAATGAAGTTCAAAGTTAATGAGAAAAAGTAAAGGAGTATAAAAATGCTAATGAAAAAATGGATACTTACAATATCTAGTGGAAGTAGGGGTTTTTTAAATTGGAAAGGTGCATTTGGTTCGTATTGGTAGGGGATTAAATAATGTGATTTTTAGGGGTTTTTTCCAATATGTAGTCAAATTAAGGGTATTGTTTAATATGCCATGAACACATGTGATAGGTCAGAGGTTCATTGAGTGAATCCATCGTGGACAATGCCCATCTAGTCCAAGGGGTGAACCATGCTATGATACCACTCTGTAACACCATCCTCCCACATATACCCAAGTAACTGACCAACCAGGGTAACCATGTGACGATAGACTGCTATGATCTAATTCAACCTCCTATTTCACCTTAAGGAAGTGGAAACGACAAAACACAACAAAACTGACCATCCACATATCCTACAGAACCTCCAAGAGATACCCCACCTTTCCAATTGACTAGCCCCTAAGGAAACTCAACAGTTCAAGGACCTAGATCCCTATTTTCTCCCTTGCCAAGCCCTCCAAGCAAGTGAGGGTCCCAATCACTCCCATGAACCTGCCTGAGTGCAATTGTAGATTTTGTTTACCAGTGTTATGCCAACGACTACGAGATTTAAGTCTAAATTTCAAAACTAGGACCCAGTGACTCCCCAGAAATTAATGGAATTCACTGAAATGAAAAGAGACATAGATACAATGATGCCAATTTTATTCTTGAACACAGACTTGAATGGACCCCTACTAGCCATGACAGGAATTTCGTCAAACATGTCAAAATTATGCATTCTACAGTTTTAAACAACAAATCTGAGCATATGAGTCTTATAATTATCTAAGAAACACTAAGAAGCATTGGTGCCTTACCGCATTAGCTACATTATCACCTATTAGGCCATATATTCTTTTCTCATTCATTTATAAATCATAATATGATGAAAACCATACATTTTCACTGTCATAAAACATATTCATAACCAGCATATAAAAAACATAAATAATGAGGATACAATAGCCATATATGCCACAAATGATCTAGTACATTTACAGATAAAATACTAAGGAAAGGAACTCTTATTCATGGATGCAAAATCCAACTCGATATGCTACTACCACGTTCCACCCGACATATATTTGGTTAGCCAAGTCTATCTTCAACCAATTACCCCCATGCCATATTCGAAGCATGAATATGGGACTCATAACCGAAAGAAGAACCGAATGATCATGGATGCCACCAGATATCTCCACCTACACCATGAGGAATTTTACTCCCTCCTAGTCTCTAGGATTTACTACAACCCACAGTCTGATTCAGGGATTACTAGGACATAATCAAGACACCACACTCTAAAAATTAATGTTAAAATTGCCATCCACCGGCAAGGATTCCTAGGATTGATCAAGAGAAGCCACCTCTATTCTTTATTATATATCCTTTCATTCATCGGTTGAGGATTCCTAGGCCCACCAAGGCACAAAATACCTAGCTTTACCACAACCCGTAGCCCGGTTCAGGGGTTACTAGGCCAGTGGCTTTACCATGATCCACATCCTAGTTCAAGGATCATTAGGCCATGTGTTTTTTCTTTCAGAGATCCACCTCACTCATCTTCAAATCCATTTAGAAATCTAGCTCCACCAAAACATGAGAACCCATCACCTCAAGGCTATCAAGAAATGGAAAGGCAAGGCTAAAGAAAACTTTCACACATGGAAAAACCCATGCCCATGACAGCAAGAGAACCAAGAGCACACATACATAACCATGCATGCCAAATCTAGCAAGGAAATCACACATGTAAATTGATTCTTGCAAGTAAACCCGTTGTAGCTACTTGATATTTCTCTTCCTTTCTTGATCTTTTCTTCCTCTTTACATACTTTGCCTTTCTTGATCCAATGCTGAAGTGCTCCAAGAAAACTCTAAGTGTCAAAAAGTGAGAGAGAGAGAGAGAGAATAGAGAGAGAGCTCCAAAACTGAACTGACAAAACGTACCCACTGATCCTCATAAGCCTTTTTATTAATATGGCATCTATCTTCTTTATTTTTCCTTTATTTTCCTTCATTTTCCTCCTCGCATACAACCTATGACCTTTCACCTTCCTTTTCTCATAATTTCCTTTATTTTCATAAATAAATTTATAAAAAAACCATTTTGCCTTTCCAAAGCCTTTGTCTTTGCCTCTGCCAATTTCCTTAGCTATAATAAACCAAATGAACACCCACACGAGGATGTCTTGCCCAACATTCAGCTTGGAATAAGTGTCCCATAACAGTGGTTATTATTTTCTTTTATTAAATTTCATTACGTGGAATTTTCACCAGGGTTGTTACATTTTAGAAAAAAATTATATTTTGTCATTCTCAAAATGTCTAAAAAATTCCTCTTAGTGGCATCTTAGACATATTTTGTTTTATAACTCAATATACAAAACTATCTCAAAGATATTATCCCTTCAACTCAATGACATTTTCTCTTACCACATTTCCCCTAATAAATTTAGCTTATTAAAATGAAAACAAAATAAAAATTAAATTGATCCTTCCCAAGAGGGATTGCACTCCATTCATAGCTATAAGAGAAATATGTTGTCTAGAAATTAGATTATCTAAGGCTTCTCGTAAAGTTAATGATATTTACATTTGGTTAGTCCTTACACAACTGGGGTTTTCTTAATTCATTTGTAGCCTGGTTATGAATTGTATTAATTAAATTTCTATTGTTGTACTTACAATTTTCTTACCCAATCTATTACTCTATGCCAAAATGGTCCCAAGGCAAGTTTATCCTCTCTCTTTGCTACTCTTCCTTTTAGTGGTTTAAAGACTCAAAATCCTCATAAAAGATACTTAAACAACATAGGTATAAGAGTTATTTCCATTATTATTCCAATCATCAAAAATCCATCAGCTCATTATGAGTTATATATAGACCCCATGCATTCAAATCCACCTCATTTTTTAATATAGTACTTAAAGGTTTCTCTCACTTCAAGAAACTTTTAGGAGAGTAATAGAGGGGTTTGATCAATGCCATCCTCTAGGTGGATTATATCTTCTTTATTTTTCTAAACCATGAATGGTCCAAATTTAAACATGAATGCAACAAATTACAGAGATAAGCATAAATACAAAGATATAGCAGAAACAATACTTCATTTCATTAATGTAAAATACTAAAATATGGTTACAAACAGTAATGGAAATAAACTAGCTTAGACAATGGTAGCTTATCTCTGAGGAGAGATGTGGTGGCTACATGCCTCTGAACTATCTTAAAATGAGGCTTGAATACCTATTTATTGTTGATAAACAATGGAAAACCCTAAACATCCAAAACTCTAACCCTAGGAGATGAAGCACAAAACTATGGGCCCTATTTTGGATAAATTGGTACATCAACTTCCCATAGTCATAACTTTGGCATACGATCTCTATTTGATGCACAAAATACCTCGTTAGAAAGATCTATCCAAGAACTACAACTATGGGATGAGCAACATTCATTTATGGACCCATGTTGCTCTCAGTTCTCCCAAAAAATGTCGTCTAGGGTTCAAAACGGCTCCGAAAGTTCAGGACCTAAAAAGATACCAAAAATAGTAAATTGTGCTTCAAATAATGAAACTAAAAAACCAAAAGAAACAATGGTGGGGGTCCACATTGAATTGGCAGGTGGCCACCAATATCCACCTGGATCTTTCTTGTCCCCTTAGGAAGCAATGGTCCCCATTGCACTGAGTTCCTCCATGAGATGAGGAAGCTTCTGCTAAACTTGGTCCCTAGTGAGCCACTTGCCTTGGTGGAGGAGTTGGCCTACTTTGACAACTACATACAGATGGATCTTCGACTAGCAAGTGTGCTTGGTCTACATGTCCATGATCCGATCAGTTGCAGCTTGTTCCATGTATTTGGATTTAACTCTGTTGGTGTGATTTTTTCTGTAATGTCAGGTTTGTCTAGTAATGGTGGAAAGTATGGCCGAAGGCGGTCCACATTGAAAACTGGGTGTAAGCCAAGGAATGGGGGAATGCTAAGCTCACATGCATTGTCTCCCACAGCTTTGGTAATGGTGTAAGGACCATATCATAGTGGTATGAGCTTCTGATAGGCTCTAGAAAGTTGTTCCTTTTGCAAATGAAACTAGACTTTGTCGTCCACCCAAAACTTGTGTGGCACTCGATGTTGATCATGTCATTGCTTGTACTTGCCATTTGATTTCTCCAAAATGTTGTGGACCTGTTGGTGAATATGTTGGATGTGATCAATGATGTTATTTGCCTTATCTATTTTGAACTAGACATGAGCTAAATCTACCTGAGTAGCTGCAAATGGCATGGCCACATCAATGGGACATAGTGGCTAGAATCCCAAGCCCACCTGAAAAAGGTTGTGTCCAGTCGAGCTATGGGGAGCCCAGTTATAGCTATGTTGAACATAGGGGAGGCTCTCATCCCATGTGCATGGATTCTTTGAGTTGTACATGCGCAGAATGTGTATGATCATCCTATTGACAACCTCTATCTGGCCATCATTTTGGGGATGGAGTGTTGTGGACTTAGTGAGTTTGGTGTCCAACATCGACCAGAGACTAGAACAAAATGTACTGAAGAACCTACTATCTCGATTTGAGATGATAGACTGTGGGACCCCAAAGTGTACCCACACTAGTTCAAAGAAGAGTTTAGTAGTGGTTTCTATTGTGATATTCTTTTTGCAGGCCACCATCATGGCCATCTTTGAGAACCTATCGACGACCACAAAAACAAAGTTGCTTCCATGCTTAATAGAAGGAAGGCCCGACATGTAATCCATGGAGATGGATTCCTAAGGTTGACTAGGGGTATGTAGCAAAGTATAGAGGCCTTGCTTCTTGATGGTCAATTTGGAAATAGCACAGGCAACGTAGGATCTAATGTACTTCCTGACATCCTGTCGAAGATTCGGCCAATAGAAATACTTGTGCAATACTACCACCATTTTCTCAACCCTGAAATTCCCAGAAGCCTAACTATATTGTGCTTCCCAAATCATCTTGGCACACTCACTTGAAGGAACATAAAGGTGACCCAAGTGGCATAACATGGCATCTTGGAGTTGAAAATCTGGAACATGCTGACCCTCTAAGAGTGTCTGGTATGTGTGGCCGAATTCTAGGTCTCTTTTGTATAGAAGTGGCCAATCAAAAGTCCCATGCCCACAAGAGTTGAGCATGGTGGCTAACGCTATGATCAGTGGTCGATTGAGGCAATATACAACATTATTGGTGTTGCCCTTCTTATACTTGATATTTAAATGGAAATGTTGCAGGTATGTGGACCACTTTTAATGGCGATAATTCTCCAACTTCCCTTGCGTCTGTATGAACTGTAGGGATCGGTGATCTGTGCGGATGACCATTTCCTTCCCAAAAATGTAGTTCTTCCATTGTCGACAGGCCTTCACAATGGAATACATCTCTTCTTCATAAGTGGGATACTTTTCGACTATGTCTGAAAGTGTCTCACTAGGATATGCCATTGGATGCCCATGTTGAGTAAGACTACATGAATAACATAGTTAAAGGCATTTGTCTCAATCTCAAATGGTTGTTGGAAGTCTGGTAATGTGAGCACTCGTGTTGAGCAGAGGCGATGTTTCAACTCAATGAATGCCTTCTCTTGAGATTCAGACCAAAATAATTTTTCTTTCACTCCTCCCTTGGTGACTTGACTCAAGGGGCAAGTGATATGAGAAAATCCCAACACGAACCTATGGTAGAAGTTTGTAAGACCCAGAAAGTTGTGGAGCTCTGTCAGAGTCATTCGAGATGGCCAATCCCAAATGACTTGGATCTTGGCTAGATCGACATGCACCCCTTGTTCATCAATAATGTATCCTAGATACTGAACTTGGGTCATGCCAAAAATGCATTTCTCCAAATTGACAAATAACTTGTGTTGTCGCAGTCTTTGGAGAGCCTGTCAAATGTGGTGGAGGTGCTCTTCCAAACTTTGGCTGAAGATCAGGATGTCATCCAAGTATACCACTACAAATTAGTTGGTGAATGGCCGTAAGATGTCATCCATTAGCCTCATGAATGTTGCAGGAGCATTCGTCAACCTAAAAGGCATAACCAACCGTTTGAAAAGGCCCTCCGTGGCTTTGAAGGTAGTCTTCCACACATCAAAGGGTTCAATTGGCACTTGGTGATATTTTGACTTCAAACCGATCTTGCTAAAATATTTTGCCCCCTTTAGTTGGTCTAGATGTTCATCAATATATGGGATCAGGTAACTATTCTGGATAGTGATCTTATTCAGTGTCCAATAGTCAATATAGAGTATCCAACTGCCATCCTTCTTTTGTAACAACACAATCAGGCTCCCACAGGGCGATGAACTCGGTCAGATGTGAACTCTCTTCAACAGCTCTTGAATCTTCCTCTTGATTTCATCGTTATCTAGAATGGAGTGCCGATAGATTTTTCCATTGCGTAGCAGTGCACCTGGGGTCAGATCGATGGAGTGCTTGACCTAACAGTATAGAGGAACCCCTATGAGAGAGGTGAAGATGTCCTTGTACTACTCCACGACCTTTTCCATCTTTAGTTGTCGTGCGGAGGGGCCTTGTCTAGAGGTTATTGCCACTGTCTTCTTCTTTTCATGAGGGAAAATAATCAGGAAAACAAATTTCTCAGTTTTGGAAATGAGCTTACTACATTGTTTTTTAGTAACCAAAGAGATGGTGGTAGGCGGTGCTACCTTTAATATCCTGTACAACTTATTTCCCAAAGTAACAATAAAAACACGAGGCCTTGACTCATATAGAGCATGTCACTTCCACAAGTATGGTTGGCCTAATAATACATCAAAAAAATCAAGGGGAACAACGTCACACAATACCTCATCTGTGAAGGGCTTGATGTTGTATGGAGGGCGGTATTGTTGGTCACGCAAAAATCATGTCCTTGGTGATGCCACCCACTGGTGTACAGTTGTGGATGTGTTGTGGTCAATAAGCCCAACTACTTCATGAGCTCTACTGAAATGAGGTTCTTTTGGCCCTCGATGTCGACAATGAACTGTAGTGGGGAGCCCTTTACCCACATATAGGAGTGGAAGAGGTGCTCCTCCTCCTCTGTATCTTCGGGTTCCTCATTCTAGATCTCCGTGATGGCAACGGTGGTGTTGGGCTCCACATCGATAATCTGCTTCCCTTTGTCATTCCCCTTATCGGGTTCTGACGTAGAGTCTGAGCATGCATCTGAATCCAAATACTTTAGCTCAACCACCAATGACTGCTTGGCTTGACACTCACTTGTGTTGTGAGTGGAGCTCTTATGGAACTCACACCATTTTCCCGTGTCTTTCTTTAGCTTCGCAGTGTTGTTCCTTGCTTGCAGCTTTGGTGGGTTGTCTTGGCCCGCCCCGCCTTGGCTCTTTCCTTTGTTCAACGGTTTAGGGGCGCCTTTTCCTTGCTTCAGATTTGTAGATCCAAAGTCTCACTTCTTCTATTTAAACTTCTGCTCGATCTTGACAGCGTATCGGTACGTCGTGCCAAGCGAGGATATGTCCAGCAACTCCATCACATCCTCAATGTACCTATGTAGGTAGCCACGGTATTTGAGTAGAAAATGCAGGTCAGAATCCTTGATACCGTACTTTGTGCAAAGGGTATGAAAAATATTGGTAAAATCAGGCACGTCTTGGTCCCTTCCCTGTTGTAGCGTGGTCCACTTTATGTATTTATCCTCATAGCTTATGACAGGGTAGTATTGCTCCTTGATGGCATTTTAGAATAAATTCCAAGTGGGTGCGACTGAAAACAATGAGGCCATACTTTCATCCTTCTGCTCACAGTAGGTTTCCCCCGGTATTTGGCATGGGGGGCGACTTTGAGAAGAGAGAAAATAATCTTTTCCTGGCTGGAAAAATCATGAACAGAAAAATACCATTCTAGAAAATTTAACCATTTATCTACAACGTCTGCATCTATCTAACCCTCAAATATGGGAGTATCAAAGTTAACATGTACCTTAAAGGGTGTGGCACTTCTAGAGTAGTTGCTGGAAGTAGACGTGTCACCCCTGGGTAGCTGTTGAAGGATCTAGGCAAAGTTGTCCATCATCGCGTTCCTTTGTCACTCGAGGGCCTCTTTAAGCAAGATTTTGATAGGATCTCCTATCCCCTCGTCTTTCTTTTCATTCGCCATGGGAGGCCATCGGGATTTGCGAGGCTAGTCTTGCAAAGGCTCGATTAGTTCAGGCCCTAACTCCTTATATACCGACCTTGTTGGGGACATGCAAGGAAAAACAGAGAAAGTGTAGACCACTTTAATACCATTGATCCAGATTTAAACAGGAATGCAACAAATTACAGAGATAACCATAAAAAAAGAGATATAATAGAAATAATACTTCATTTCATTGATGTAAAATACTGAAATATGCTTACAAACAATAATGGAAATCAACCAACTCGGGTGATGGTAGATTATCTCTAAGGAGAGATGTGGCAGATACATGTCTTTGAACTATCTTACAATGAGGCTCGAAGACCTATTTTTTGTTGAGAAACATTGGAAAACCCTAAACATCCAAAACCCTAACCTTAGAAAATGAAGTGCCAAACTATGGGCCCCGTTTCGTGTAAATTGGTACATCAACTAACCAAGGTCATAAATTTGGCATACGATCTTTGTTTGACATGCACAATACCTCATTAGAAATATCTATTTGAGGACTACAACTCTGGGATGAGAAACATCAATTTTTTGGCCCATGCTGCTCCCAGGCTTCCCAAAAAATGTCGTTTAGGGGCTTCAAAGTAGCTCCAGAAGTTCAGGACCCAAAAAAATGCCAAAGATAATAAATTGTGCTACAAATAAGGAAACTGAAAAACTGAAGGAAACAATGGTGGGGTTCCAAGTGGAATTGGTAGGTGGTCACCACTATCCATCTAGATCAATGAAGGGAATTTTCAAATGATGGTTGATATGTCCAAGGAAGATATTAGATAAGTTTTATATAACCTTCAAAAACAAAGAATCCCACGACGTGATGAGCTTTGAATTGAATTCCACATAGGATATTTTTGCCTCTTCATATAGAATTTACTTAAATTATTGGAATAATATATTTCTATCACAATCATCATAAATGCATTAACTCAATTTGGTCTCGATCTAGATCCAGTGGATCCTAAACCACAAAATTTTTCAATACAATAGTTAAAGGTGTTTGCCACCTCAAAAGCATATTTAAATAAGGATTTAGGGCTACCATCAATTCCACCATCTAGATGGCTTATCCCTTAAATTTTTTAGAACAATAATGGAAGGACCAACTACTAGCTGCAATATCTAAGGAATAGATTGTGGGGTTGTGTACAACTTTTAAAAAGGAAAAATCCTAGTTTGATGGGTACTGAATTTAATTCTTCATAGGTTTTCTTAACTTAAAGTGGTTGAATAATTAGGAAAATCAACCCAAATTCTCGCCCGTTTCAACACTACTTTTAATTCCCTCATTATTAAATTTCATAATTCTTCCACTTATGAGTAGTTTATAGCCATTTCACTATGGAACTCCATCTATAAAATTATGGAACTCCATCTATAAAATTATCTCTAAGATAATATCCCTTGAACTAAAAGGCATTCTTCCTAACTACATTTCCCCTGGGAAATTCAACTTCTTAGACGAAGTATGAATTCACAAAGCTATTGCTCTTGGCAAAGGGGGGTTATATTCCATTCATATCGACAACCATTATGATTTGTTGTACAAAGTTGATTTATATGAGGATGTTCATAAATTTGGCTAGATTTATGTTTAATTTCTCATAATCCTAAGTTTTTTTTCATTCCATGGTGACCTTAGATATGAATTGTGATAGCTAAGTTTCTTTTTTCGCTCATTAATAACATATTCATTTCGTTCTTCCATGTCAAAAAAGGGATTGAGGCATGGAAATACGCTACCTTCACTCCTCTTTCTACTACTGGTTGAATGACTTAGTAGGATGATAAAACATACCCTCGATAGGGCATCTGTACGAAGTATAAGTATTAGGCCTAATAGTTTTGTATCTATCTCCCATTCTTTATGACCTTTTCATATTTTTTGATGGGAATGTGAAGTATCTAGAACAATTGTTGGTACTCCCTAAACTATTTTGTAAGTACATAGGGATTAGCATAAACAATTTCAAATCCTCCATGTTCTTATGGGGCATCAAAGAGAGATAAAAATAGGTTGTATTAAATATTCTATCTCTCTCTAGAATGAAAAAAATGAGTTATGTTTCAAGTACCTGGGCTTCCCTCTCATTCCAAATAATTACAGGAGGGTGGATTGGTTATAGATCTTGGCCAAGATAAACAATTTAATCAACATTTAGTGCAGTAAATGGCTCTATGGAGTTGGTATATTTTCCCTTGTGTATATGTTTATTGAGGCTACACTAGTATATTAGGCATGTTTTCCTTGGATCTCCATGGGAATATCAAAAAAATTATGGAGAATATCCTTTCGATTCTTCTAGGAATGATGTGAGGATATCTTCGTGTTCTCAAAGAAACTAGCAGAAAAGACTATATGGTGCCTAATTCAAGTTGATGGCTCGTGAGCCTAGGTAAAAAAATCAAAATACATAGGAAAAATAACTATTGTGGATTGAATCATGGATACATAAAAACCCTCATGATATCGTTGCATCATATAGAATGCTATCATCTAGTTTTTTCCTCTCATAGGTCTTGGGCTTTAGTCGAAACTAGGTGTTAGTTCATGGGTACTTATAGAGAATAAATGTTGATTAATAATATGGACAACCATCTCCTCCTTGAGCAACTCATTCTACGACTAAGTATGGATGGTTTTAATTTCCTAAATTAAATTTCTTAAGGGATTTTTCAAGGGTATTTCTCCATGAGCATGAAATGTATGGCTAAATTTAAAATGTGGTCTATTTCACTACTAAGATTATTGCACTTGTGCTCTCTAGAGTTCTTCAATAACCCACTCATATTACCAAGGTAAATTGATTTAGTCTCCAATTTTGATTAGGATATATATGCCAAAATATAGATAAATTTCTCTTAGGAAATAACATCAAATGGACCCTAATCCCTTGTGGAAAATAAGATTTGGACAATCAAATACCCTCCAAAATAATAATTATTCATTTGGCTTCTCATTAGCTACATATCACTCACATGGAACAATGTTTAAAGGAGAACATTCTAAGATCATGATTATTGAACTTTATGCCACCAATATCCAAAATCAATTGACCATCTAATCATTGATTTCCCCTTTAAGTAGATATTTTTGGAGTATATTCATAAAACCTGGGAACCAACATACATATGGGATAGTGAATCCATTAAAGATCCCCTTCTTAGATAGTTAAACTCACAGGATTAAAAATAGCACAAATCCCTACCAATCACTATTTCCTTTAGTGTATGGATATCTTAAAATCATTTCATTTTAATGATAAATAACCCTTGTCTCTAAAAGTAGGTACTCATCATTTTCCTATATTGAAATCCCTTCATCTCATACTTTTCAAGTAGGCATAACCAAGCCCTTTAGGTACTTAGATCCAAATTGATTACCCATAGTATTATTTTGATGACACAACCCATGAGGATCCCCGTGATGGTGGAGACAAGGGGTCACATAACTTTTAGAATACATCAAATGAACTTTTCCTCTACCCTTGGGTGATCTACAAATAATTTTGTATAACTCATGGCTCTTAACTTTTGTTCCATATTTCTCATCCATAGGTAATTACACACATTCACATTTAAAATGACTCTCTAGTAGTTGTAAATTCCATGAAACATTCTTAAGATTTGTAAAGCTACATTCTCTAGATTCAATTGCAAAATATTTTACATATTGCATGTCAAAGAATGAAGAGGAATCATGGAGCAGAAATTTATCTTCTCAATATTCAACATAGTTAAATAGAATACATATAAAACATTAACAATAAATGACTAGAGTGAAACTCGACTAATCTGAAGTAGAAATGAACTGATTGTGACACCTAGCAGAAAATAGAACCAAATGTGATGACACCTAGCAGACAATGATATTAATATCTCAACATCCCCTCCTAATTTCAATAGTTATAAGTAGAGGCACATAAAATGCCTAATTTATCTCTTTCAAATTCAAATACATTTTTTCCTAACGGCTTCGTAAAAATATCTGCAAGCTAATCCTTGGAACCAAAAAAATCAAGTACTATGTCCCCATCATTGGCAAGCTCACGGAGGAAATGAAAATGTGTGTGAATTTGCTTGCTATTTTTGTGGAAAACATGATTTTTTGATAAATAAATTGATGAACTATTATCAGAGTAAATAGCAGTTGGCTCCATCTGTACATTTGAAATATCTTTCAATAATCTTCTCAACCACATTACTTGACAAGCTCCTGAATTTGTTGCTACATATTATGCCTCTATAGAAGGTATTGAAACGATTAATTGTTTCTTGGATGCCCATGAAATCTTATTTGTTCCAAGATGAAAATCGTACCTTGAGGTGTTCTTACGATCATCTTGACATCTTGCATAATCGTTGTTTCTATAAACTGAAAGTGAATAATTTTCAGAATGTGTGTAGAACAAACCATAGTATATGGTCCCTGCAATATACCTTAAGATCCTTTTTGCAACATTCTAATTACAGATCTTTGGTGATTAATAAACTTAGAGACAAATCTTGCTACAAACATGATATTAGGTCTAGTTGTAATGAGATACAACAAAACACCAACTAGACTTTTATACAACATGGGATCAACTAGTGGTGCTACATATTCTTTGCTCAACTTAGTGCCTTGAGAAATTGGTGTGTCAACTGGTTTGCAATTGGTCATTTTGAACTTTGGATGATGTTTGTTGTCCCTTAAGAAACCAATTTCATGGTTGTGTAGAAATTGTGCTTAATACATTAATGTTTATAATTATTGTCACTTGTTTGTCACTTAATTGTATGTTGTGCTCTCAAATGAAGGACCTGAAAGACTTAGTTTTAAACCCTGAATACTTAGGTGACATGAAAATCTTATAATTCCATTTTATTGCTGCATATAAATGATGAATGAAGAAATCTTGAAGAAATCATAGACAATATGCTATTTTACACAGAATCTACTATATGTGACACTTGGAGAAGTTAAAGATAATATGTTGTCTTACACAAAAACTACTATCTATAACTTAGAAGAATTGCAGAGATGGCAACTTCAAGTATAGGAGCGCTCTTTTAAGGGATTTTAACTTCATTTAAATAAGAAAATAAAGACCTGCAACTTCATTACCATACTTAAAGGAAGAAAACATTTAATGACACATAACAGAGAAGTCACAAAATCATACCCAAAAATGTGTGGAAAGCTTTTGATTCTTTCCTTAATCAACAGTTTCATCAAGAATACTATGGCCTAGTCTCCAGGTTCTCCAAATTTCAAACCCCTTTTTTCCTATAATCTTGCATCTTTATACATTAGAGGATAGTTAATAACCACCCAAAACTGTCAAAATACCTAACTATCCTTTATCTGCTTTGAAGTAAAGATCATCGCAAAATATTATATTTGAGGGTAAAAACACCTCATTCATTTCAAGAAAACAAGATAATAAGAAGTAATAGAAATCAGATAATGATGGGAGATTGATGCTTGATGCTAGAATCTATAGCTTGAGCCTTAATGGAGTAGTGGATGAAGTGATCGGGTATGGTGAGTGACGTGGGCAATTAACAGATGAAAGTGGTGGAAGATGTGGAATGAGCAACCTGGGGAGGAAAGCTTTGGGAGCTCACCACAGGTGTAAAGAATGTACGGGAGATTCAATGAGGTTGAACTCATAGAAATTTTAGGCCACACATTGCAGTCAACCATGCTAACGTCACAATGGACTGCGAGGTTGAGCTTTAAATAATCTTCGTGCTCATTGCTTCCTTGCAAAACACCTCAACATACTTATCAAGCTATCGCTTGATCATGCCTCTTGAACCTGCATGACCTTTAGAATATGGAAAACCTTCGGTTACCACAAAAATCAAAGGATTAAAACTTTGGTTCATAAACCTGTCATGTCTACCTGAGCTATACGTGATCACCATCCAATCACCCCTTCAATGGATGATCCGATGCCTCAGAACTCATGAAACTTTAAACTTGTTCAAACAAAACTTTATCGCGTCCATTTTTTCAACGCCCCATTGACTCCCATACAAACCCAATAAGAAATACAACTACTAGTTAATGATTTATCAAGTCTAATTTTAAAGGTAAAACCCGATTACCTTTCGACTCGATATCTGTCGGATCTCATCTCTTTCAATGGACAGTTGCAATTGGCTCGGACTTCAGTGAATTAAACTGTAATTCATACACCATTGCATCCGATTTCTGAAATAAACTTTGTTCTAGTTACCCACACGATCATCATTGGATCCATGGTCTGTTGATCGGATGACCCAGATCTTCTCGCTGGTTTCTCACTTTTAAAAGCCATTAATAATATAAAATCAACCATTTCTTTCAAATTTTCACATTTCTTTTTATTTCCATTAGAACATAATATTTGGTTTTTCTTTCATATTTTGATTTTTATTTCATTTTGTGATAAAACTGAAAATAAAACTTAAATAACAATGGATGCTACAACATTTGGCTCCACTTGGAGATAGTGATTTTCCCACAGAAGCACTAAGAACCATAGATCAGTGCCTTCACCTCGGGCATGGAGTCATATATTTCTTAACCAATTCAAATTCTATGGCATTTGTACACTGAAATCACGCTGGTGTCTACAATGGTAGGATGTTTGTGCTTCAAAACTAGAAATACTACTTAAGGTACTACCCATTGACAAGAAGTTATAGAGTTTCACCATGGTTTTCTTAAGGATTCTCATCAAAGTTTTGTTAGTGGATTCAGCCAATCCATTTCCCTGTGGATGATAAGCAATTGAATGAGATAAAATAGCATTATACTTCTGACAATAGAAAACAAACTTACTTGAATTGAACACTTGAGCATTATTTGTTATGACTTTGATAGGGCACCGATCCATGTTCCTTCTTTAGAATAGGATCCATCAAAGAAGCACTTCCACACCCCTTCTGTTTGCAGCTCTGTATTTACACATGTTGAAGCAAGCTACCTCTGGTTATCTTCAGCCAATTCTGCATTGTCATGTAGCATGAAGCAAGAATAGTAGTCTTTTTCATGGCCATATACAAGTGAATTACTTTCTTCGTTATTTGTGATTGTTCTAATAAATATTTTTGTACAACCTCCTTTCTTCCCCACCAAAAATTGATATGACAACATAAGAAAAATCTAGTTTCAAAACATAATCCAATTTAGCCCCACATGACCTAGATAGTAACATTTCAAACCTAGTAGGGATATCTGCTACCACTATATCCATTACCAAACTTTTGGCTGGAATCTAGGCTAGTGACACCACCATATCTTTAATGCCCCCCAAACACTTAAATTTATAAGAATCAAAAGAATACAAGTCTTTGTAAGGTTTAGTAACTTGTAGGTTTAGATGTTTCATCACTGATAATGGCATAAGGCTATGTGAGGCTCCTGAATCAAACATACAATTGTGCAAGAGTAAATCATGAGGCAATAAAGAAATGTAGAAAGGAGGTGTTGAAGAATCTACCTCCTCGACATGTGAACCAAAAACCACTATTGCTTTATCTTCTTTCAAATTCACAATGTCATTTATATTCACATTCTGAGATAGATAGATAAACCCTCTAATTTCTCTTTGATAAGCTGGTGTTTTAACCAACTCTATGAAGGGCACCTGAATTCTGGTCTTTTCTAACTCTTTGGTGAAACTAAACACATGGCTCTATTTAGTATTCCTTTGATTCTCATCTTCACTTTTCTTCATGACTGAAATCTCTTGTGGAATGGAAACAAATTTTTCTAAAGCATTTTTTTCAATTTTGTCTTGAGAGGACTCACCTTGAAGCATTTGAGTCATGCTACTTGTATTATGCTACCACATTCATTTATTCTATTGTTTTGTAGGTTGTGGTTCTTGTTCTTGTGGAGTCATCTTCTGTAAAGGAGCTGGAACTTGCTGCTCACCTTCATCTTCTTGACTTCTAGATCTTTTCATTGATCTCAAGTCATATTTCTTATGTAGTTCTGCCTACATAAAATCAAAAATCCACTTCCAACATTCATCAATTTTATTATCATCATAGATGACATCTATTTCACTATATTCCCCTCCCTCAACACCTAGTTCATCTTCATCTATTGCATACAATGTGAAAATATGGTCATCATCATACTTGGAATGCTCTAGAACTCCATCAGGATCTACCTCTATATACAATGGTGCTTGAATCTGATCTTCATCTTTTCTCTCCCTCTCTAAATTTTGTAGAGGTTCTCTTCTATATCGAGGATTAAAAATTATATTTTGTTGTACTTGTCTCTGAGAATTCTTACTCTATAATTCAAATTTAATCAATTTATTAGACAAATTTCTAATTACATTATTCATATCCTCTAATGTTTGATCTTAAGAGGATTCTACTTTAGTCTTTCCCTTAACCTGGATAGGTTGTGCATCTGGTGTTTTACATACAACCACGAGATTTTCTTCTATTTCTAGTGCATCTATTTGGATATTACCAAGGGTTGGGGATCTCCTCTCCCTCAATGTGAATCCAAAATTTGACACAAAATCCCCTGCAAAAGTTATTTTTGCACTAGCAGGAGGGGGCTTAATCCCCATTAGAAGACTATTGTATAATTCATTGAATGTTATGATGAATTCAACAACATCTTCATCATATTTCTTCTTGATAGCATTAAAATATGTGAGTGAACACCCATGGTCTCTTTTTTCTCCCCATATCTAGGTGAACAGGTGCTCCATCTCTTCCCAAGTTGTAATAGAGTTATTAGGAAGCCCTTTAAACTATTTTCTTGCTTCTCCATCAAAGGACTGGACAAAAAGTCTTAGAACAACATCTAGGTGTTCAACATTTAGGTTTTCTGTGAAATTACAAAACACTGATATATGATTCTATGTTGTTTGTCCATCCTCCCCTGTGAAACGAGGAAGAATCTTCAAGTATTCTTATGGCATTTGATTCAACTGTTGTGGAAATTGAATAGGTGCATACCTATTCATAAAAAGATACAGGTGATGCCATATTTTCTCCTGAATTTATTGAACCTTGATTACCCGCAAATGTGGAACCTGACTGAGGAGTAAATAGAGTGTGCAAAGGTGGTAATGTAGTTATAGGTTCAAGCTGAATAACTATAGAAGATACTAAAAAAGAAACAGACTATAAAGACTGTTCCTGACAGCTGGGTCTTGGAATGAATTGTATGTAGAAGGTGACCCTTCATCAATTAAAGATGAATGTGAAAGATGTGATGAACTACTACCTAGTGTATACATTATAGCACTTGGTGTAAGTGGAGTTTTAGGCCTTCCAACCATATTAGAAATTATCCTCTCAGGATTTGAAAGGGCTTGAACTTTCTGCTATGAGGTATCTGACCTTGTTTGGGGTCTCTTTGGAGCCAGAGTTATTTCTTTTATCCAAAACAGCCAAAAATTTCCTCCTCACTAAACAACCAGAGGAAACTATTGAAAAGCCAAGGAAAAGTGTCCTTGTCCTCTCTCCCCGGCAGTGGCACCAATTAATGTTTTCCCTTAAGAAACCAATTTCATGGTTGTGTAGAAATTGTGCTTAAGACAATAATGCTTATAATTATTGTCACTTGTTTGTTACTTAATTGTGTGTTGTATTCTCAAATGAAGGACCTAAAAGACTTAGTTTTAAACCCTCAATACTCAGGTTACATGAAAATCTCAGAATTTCATTTGATTGCTTAATATAAATGATGAATGAAGAAAGCTTGAAGAAGTCATAAACAATATGTTTTTTTACACAGAATCTACTATCTGTGACACTTTGAGAAGTTAAATATAATATGTCGTCTTACATAGAAACTACTATCTGTAACTTAGAAGAATTGCAGAGGTGGGAACTTCAAGCATACGAGCGCTCTTTTAAGGGATTTTAACTTCATTTACATAAGAAAATAAAGACCTACAACTTCATTACCATACTTAAAGGAAGAAAACATTTAATTACACATAATAGAGAAGTCACAAAATCATACCCAACAATGTGTGGAAAACTTTTGATTCTTTCCTTAATCAACAATTATCAAGAATACAGTGGCCTAGTCTCCAAGTTATCCAAAGTTTGAACCCCTTTTTTTCTATAATCTTTCCTCTTCATACATCATAGGATAGTTAATAACCACCCAAAACTCTCAAACTACCTAACTATCCTCTAACTGCTTTGAATTAAATATCATTACAAAATATTAAATATGAGGGTAAAAACACCTCATTCATTTCAAAAAAAAATATAATAAGAAGTACTAGAAATCAGATAATGATGGGAAATTGCTGCTCGCTGTTAGAATCTATAGCTTGAGCCTTAATGGAGTAGTGGATGAAGTGGCGAGGTATGTTGAGTGACGTGGGAGATGAATAGATGAAAGTAGTGGAAGATGTGGAATGAACAACGTGGAGCGGAAAGCTTTGGGATCTCACCGCGGGGGTAAAGAATGTATGGGAGCTTCAATGAGGTTGCACCCCCGTAGAAATTTCAGGCCACACATTGGTTTCAACCATGCTAACTTCATGGTCAACTGGGGGTTTGAGGCTTAATTAATTATCGTTCTCATTGCTTCCCCACAACACACCTCAACATACTTATCAAGCTATCGCTTGATTGTGCCTCTTGAACCTACATGAGCTTTAGAATATGGAAAACCTTCAGTTACCATGGAACTGAGAGGATTAAAACTCTAGTTCATAAACATGTCATGTCCACCTGAGCTATACACGATCACCGTCTGATCACCCCTTTAATGGATGGTCTGATGCCTTGGAACTAACAAAACTTTAAACCTATTTGAACAAAACTTTATTGTGTCCATTTTTTCAACACCCCTTCGACTCCCATATAGACTCGATAGGAAATAAAACTGCAAGTTAATGATTTATAGGGTCTAATTTTAAAGGTAAAACCTGATTACGTTTCGACCCGATATCCATCAGATCCTCTCTCTTTGGATGGACGACTGTGATTGGCCTGGACTTCAGTGAAATAGACTATATTTCATTCACCATCGTGTCTTATCTCCGAAATAAACTTCGTTCTAGTTAACCAAGTGATTGTTGTTGGATCTATGGCCTGTTGATTGAATGACCCAAATCTTCTCATGGGTTCATCACTTTCAAAAGCCATTAATGATATAAAATCAACAGCTTCTTTCAAATATTTGAATTTCTTTTTATTTCCGTTATAACATAATATTTGGTTTTTCTTTCATATTTTGATTTTTCTTTCATTTTGTGATAAAGCTAAAGATAAAACTTAAATAAAAATGGATGCTACAACATCTAGCTCTGCCTTGGGATAATGCTTATGCCACAAAAGAACTAAGAACACATATCAGTGCCTTCACCCGGGGCATGGAGTCATATAGTGCTTAACCAATTCAAATTCTATGGCATTTGTACACTGAATTCACTCTAGTATCTACAATGATAGGATGCTTCTGCTTCATAACTGGAAATACTGCTTGAGATACTACCCATTGATAAGCAATTATAGAGTTTCACCATCAAGATTCTCTATAGTAGTTTTCTTAAGGATTCTCAATAAAGTTTTGTTAGTGGATTCAACCAATCCATTTCCCTATGGATGATAAGCAGTTGAATGAGATAAAATAGCATTATACTTCTAACAAAAGGCAACAAACTTACTTGAATTGAACACTTGAGCATTATCTGTTATGACTTTGACAAGGCATCCAAGTCTGTTGAACATGCTTTCCTCATATGTCTTGAGATATTCATAAGACCAAGCCAAAACATCAATGTGTTGCCTAAAAATATTATTATATCTCTCCTTATAATTAAATGAAACTTCCTTGAACAATTTGACCAACTTGGTCTCCTTCCGAATTCCCATATTGTGATCTTGAATCTATTCATCCTATGAAAGGAAACCAGAACCTATTCCTTCTTTAGAATAGGCTCCATCGAAGAAGCGCTTCCACACCCCTTATGTTTACATCTCTATATTTACATAGGTTGAAGTAAGCTACCTCTAGTTATCTTCAGCCAATTCTACATTGCCATGCAGCATGAAGCAAGAAAAGTCATCTTTTTCCTGGCAGCATGAAGCAAGAAAAGTCGTCTTTTTCCTTGCTATATACAGCTGAGTTACTTGCTTTTTTATTTGTGATTTTTCTAATAAATCTTGTTTCTCTATACAACCTCCTTTCTTCCCCACCAAAAATTGGTATGGCAACATAAGAAAAATCTAGTTTCAAAACACCACCCAATTTAGCCCCCGATGACCTAAATAGTAACATTCCAAACCTAGCAGGGATATCTGCTACCACTACATCCATTACCAAACTTTTGGCTAGAATTTGGGCTAGTGACACCACCATATATTTAATGCCCCCCAGACACTTGACTTTATGTGAATCAAAAGAATACAAGTCTATAAGGTTTACTAATTTGTAGGTTTCGCTGTTTCATCACTGATAATGGCATAAGGTTATGTGAGGCTCCTGAATCAAACATATAACTGTACAAGAGTAAATCATGAACCAATAAAGAAATGTAGAAAGGAGGTGTTGAAGAATCTACCTCCTCCACATGTGAACCAAAAACCACTATTGGTTTATCTTCTTGCAAATTCACAATGTCATTTATATTCACATTATGAGATAGATTGACAAACCCTGTAATTTCTCTTTGATAAGCTAGTGTTTTAACCAACTCTGTGAGGGGTACCTGAATTCTGGTCTTTTCCAACTCTTTGGTGAAACTAAACACATGGCTCTATTTAGTATTCCTTTGATTCTCATATTCACTTTTCTTCATGACTGAAATATCTTGTGGAATGGAAACAAGTTTTTCTGAAGGATCTTTTTTACTTTTGTCTTGAGAGGACTCACCTTGAAGCATTTGAGTCTTTCTACTTGTATTCTATTGTTGCTTTCCTTTATTGAATTGTTTTGCAGGTTGTGGTTCTCATTCGTGTGGAGTCGCCTTTTATAAGGGAGATGAAACTTGCTACTCACCTTCATCTTCTTGACTTCTAGATATTTTCCTTGATCTAAAGTCATATTTCTTATGTAGTTCTACTTGCATAAAATCAGAAAATCGCTTCCAACATTCATCAATTTCATTATCATCATGGATGACATTTGTTTCACTATATTCTCTTCCCTCAACACCTAGTTCATCTTCATCTACTGCATACAATGTGAAAATATGGGCATCATGATCCTTGGAATGCTCTAGTACTCCATCAAGGTTTGCCTCTATATATAGCCGTTCTTGAATCTGATCTTGATCTTTTCTCTCCCTCTGTAAAATTTGCAGAGGTTGTCTTCTATATTGAGGATTAAAATTTCTAATTTTTTGTAATTGTCTCTAAAAATTCTTACTCTCTAATTACAATTTAATCAATTTATTAGACAAATTTCTAATTACATTATTCATATCCTCTAATGTTTGATCTTGAGAGAATTCTAATTTAGTCTTTCCCTTATCTTGGATAGGTTATGCATCTGGTGTTTTACCTGCAGCCCCCATATTTTCTTCTATCTCTAATGCATCTATTTGGATCTGACCAAGGGTTGGGTATCTCCTCTCCCTCAATGTGAATCCAAAATTTGACTCAAAATCCCCTACAAACTTATTTTTGCACCAGTAGGAGGGGGCTTAATCTCCATTGGAAGACTATTGTACACTTTATTGAACCTTCTGATGAATTCAACAACACCTTCATCATATTTCTTCTTGATAGCATTAAACTCCGTGAGTGAATACCCATGATCTCTTTTTTCTCCCCATGTTTTGGTGAATAGGTGCTCCATCTCTTCCCATGTTTTAATAGAGTTATTAAGAAGCCCTTTAAACCATTTGCTTGCTTCTCCATCCAAGGATTGTACAAAAAGTATTATAACAATATCTACGTGTTCAACATTTAGCTTTTCTGCGAAATTACAAAATACTGATATATGATTCTCTGCTATTTGTTCATCCTCCCCTGTGAAACGAGGAAGAATCTTCAAATATTCTTGTGGCATTTGATTCAACTGTTGTGCAAATTGAATAGGTGCATACATATTCATCAATAATGAAGGTGTTGTCATATTTTCTCCTAAATTTACTGAACCTTGATTACTAGAAAATGTGGAACCTGACTGAGGAGTAAATAGAGTGTGTAAAGGTGGTAATGTAGTTATAGGTTTAGGCTAAATAACTATAGAAGATACTGAAAAACAAACAGACTCTAAAGATTTTTCTTGATAGTTGAGTTCTTGGAATGAATTGGATGTATAAGGTGACTCTTGATCAATAAAAGATGTGATGAACTGCTGCCTAGTGAAGACAATGTAGGATTTGGTGTAAGTGGAGTTTTAGGCCTTCCAACCCTCTTGGAAACTATCCTCTTAGGATCTGAAAGGGCTTGAACTTTCCGCTGTGAGGTATCTGACCTTGTATGGGGTCTCTTTGGAGCCAGAGTTATTTCTTTTATCGAAAACAATAAAAAATTTCCTGCTCGCTGAACAACCAGAGGAAACTATTGAAAACCCAGGGAAAAGTGTTCTTGTCTTCTCTCCCTGGTAGCAGTGCCAACTAATGTTGTCCCTTAAGAAACCAATTTCCTGGGTGTGTAGAAATTTTTCTTAAGAAATTAATGTTTATAATTATTGTCAATTGTTTTTCACTTTATTGTATGTTGTTTTCTCAAATGAAGGACCTGAAACACTTAGTTTTAAATCCTCAATACTCAGGTGACATGAAAATATCATAATGCCATTTGATTGCTGAATATAAATGATGAATGAAGAAAGCTTGAAGAAGTCATAGACAATATGTTGTTTTACACAGAATCTACTATCTGTGACACTTGGAGAAGTTAAATATAATATGTTGTTTTACACATAAATTACTATCTGCAACTTACAAGAATTGCAGAGGTGGGAACTTCAAGTATAGGAGCGCTATTTTAAGGGATTTTAACTTCATTTACATAAGAAAATAAAGACCTGTAGCTTCATTACCATACTTAAAGGAAGAAAACATTTAATGACATATAACAAAGAAGTCGCAAAATCATACCCAACAATTTGTGGAAAACTTCTGATCCTTTCCTTAATCAATAGTTTTATCAAGAATACAGTGGCCTATTCTCTAGGTTCTCCAAAGTTTGAACCCCTTTTTTCCTATAATCTTGCCTCTTTATACATCATAGGATAGTTAATAACCACCCAAAACTGTCAAACTACCTAACTATCCTCTAATTGCTTTGAAGTAAAGATCATTACAAAATATTACATTTGAGGGTAAAAACACCTCATTTGTTTCAAGAAAACAAGATAATAAGAAGTAATAGAAATCAGAGAATGATGGGGGATTGCTACTCGCTGTTAGAATCTATAGCTTGAGCCTTAATAGAGTAGTGGATGAAGTGGTAGGGTATGGTGAGTGATGTAGGCAGTTAACAAATGAAAGCAGTGGAAGATGTGGAATGAGTGACATGGGGCAGAAAGGTTTGGGAGCTCACCGTGGGCATAAAGAATGTATGGGAACTCAACAAGGTTGAACCCCCGCAGTAATTTCAGGCCACACATTGAGGTCAACCATGCTAATATCATGGTTAACTATGGGAGTTGAGCTTTAATTAATCATCGTGCTCATTGCTTCCCCACAACACACCTCAACATACTTATCAACCTATCGCTTGATCATGCCTCTTGAATATGCATGACTTTTAGAATATGGAAAACCTTCAGTTACCATAGAAATCAAGGATTAAAACTCTGGTTCATAAACTTGTCGCGTCCACCTGAGCTATACACAATCACTGTATGATCACCCCTTCAATGGATGGTCTTGTTAGCTTCCTATACCAATAGGTGTCATTTTTCATGATTGACATTGAAGAGCTCTAATATGTTCATACCTTTTGGCTGGTTGCAAAGGTTTTCCATATTCACAAGAAATCAAAAAAGCTAAACAATGTAAAGAGGGTATTCCCTAAAAGAAAAATCAAAGGGTAAGAAAAATGAAATGGTCAAGAAAATGAAAGAAATGAACCCCAAACAAAGGACCATGAAAGTGTGCAAGTCCAAAATGCCACTACTATTCCATTTTTGCAAAAATCTGATGGTGAACAACTTGTTCATTTATGCTACCATGGATGGATGGCCAAATAGTTTAATCTTGGCCCATCCATGTGTAAATTTACTTGTCTTAGAGATAGAGAAATAATACCTGTCCAAACTATTCAATCTTGGCAGGTGAATAACTAGGTAGGGAAGCAAAGGAGCTCAACTGCTTAATCTGAGCCCTTGGAAGAAACAAGGTTTGATGTAGATAGGTTTCTCATGTAAAGAAAGGAAAAGCTTAAAAAGGGTTTTCCATTTCAAATGCACCCAAAGACAAAAGAAGAAAAAATATTAGATACAGTAGGCTGGGTAGGCAGTTTTGATGTTGCAGAAGCATGCTTATGGTTAATTTTGTTTCTCAAAGATGTTCATCTAACTGTTATAATGAGTACCATAGTAGCTGTTTGGTTATAGATCAAGTAAGGCATGTCTAACTTCCCCTCACCCTTTTCCCAAAATCACTTACTAACCTCCGCACGAGGATATTGAGATCTGCTCAGTACTCCTAAAAATCACTCCAGTTCATGAAAGAACCTAAGTAAAACCACATTCTTACTTTAGACAAGAAGCCACATTTCTTGTGTAAAACCCTGTTTTCCCTTTAAGCCTAAGTTTCCTAAACAATAAACTTAGTGTTTTTCCACTCATTTCTACATATTTACTTTAACATTATTATCTAAATCCCACTCTATCACCTATTCCCATATTATATATATAATAAAAACCCCTGAATCTTATTATTCCCACCCCAGCTAAATTATAGCCATATGTTAATTTTTTACAGGGGATTAAAGGTTTATCATAAACCTTGTAATAACCCTTCGCGTGCGACCATGGGATTTATTTAATCTTTAGTTAAATAAATAATCAAACCCGCAACCCCGATAACCAAAGGTAATACCCCCCAAAACATCAAAAAACGTTGATTTAATTGATGGGCCCTGCGTCATAGCCCTCCGCTAGCTCCAGTGATCACCAGCCGTCGGATCTAGGCCCACCCATCCAATGACCCAGATCTATATCGCGACCCCCTCTATTGCCTATGTTTACCACCTGGGGAACGGTGGTATTGCCACCCGTACCAGGGACACGCGGCACCCTCCCGCTGTGCTCACTGCCCATCCGCCAGAAACCGCTTGAGCCCATAAGCGGTGCGGGCCAAAACCACTTACCACCCGCTGATCCCCCCCGCTGACGTCATTCTCGTGTCACCACCACATCACCCCACTATGCGACAAACCATTTCGTCTTGCTGACATCACCCAATCGAAAAGCGCCAAAAGACCATGTAAAGTCATTTTTTGTTAAAAAGTCCCGAAATGTCGTTTTCGCTCATTTTGTATTCATTCTTCTGCGAGAACTGGTGCATGTAGACCACGTCCAAAGCAGCTGCTCGACCATACAGTCCGCCACCCAGCCAAACAGAGTCCACAATCCTGTTCTCCAGCTTATCCCGCAACCTGCAAACTACACAGTTCATCTTCAAAGATAGGTATTTACCTTAATTCAATTTCCAAACCATGTGAATTTCAGTTTTCTCTGCAAATTTTCCAAAGGAGCCAAAGTCGAGTTGAATTCACTGTACTGCCTTCAAATAAGCACACCAGAACCATTGTCATTTTTCCCATTTGCCTGCAGAAGCCCCACCCCCAGTTTAAAAATACAAAACTAGAAATGGAAGCTCCGGTGGCCCTCAATGTCGCTCCCCTCAATGCACCTCACAAAGAGTTGGAGTGGTTGCCCTTGGCTAATAGAGATTTTCAAATGCAAGACTTAATTGGTGACAAAAACCACCTTCAGACATTTTTTGAAATTAGGAACATTCACCGAAGTAACTCTGATCTCTATGGTATATGGGAAACCAACCTGCCAGAAGTAACTCTAATCTCTATGGTATATGGTAAATATATTCCCAGCTATTATCCACCTATGTTGTGCCAATTATGAACCTACTCAGAGAGCAGTTATGAATCCAACTAGAACTGTCCTCTTTTATATAACCCCTGAGTCCATAAATGAGATGCTACACTTCAAACGCACTCAACCTCTGGCTCCTCTTTCTATGGGATTCTTGCTTGTGCAAGGCCCCAAACTGCCGAATTCAGAGATAACCCGGATTGCTCAAACATTTATGAGACCAGATTGCCAGCACAAAGAGCCACCTCCCTATGTCCATGCCTGGTTCAATGAAGCTAGAAAATTCATTATTGATATGATATCCTATATCCTAAGATTTAAGACAAGTGAGTATTTTGATGAGACCACATTAGTTTTGTTGTCCATATTTACTCCAAGACAGCCCCCTGCTGTCAAATATGACTATGCTACATTCATTGCCAACAAGATCCATGACCAATTCTTGGGTCTAGACAGAGAAGGAGTCTTCAAGTACTCATCCTATATATATCATCTGTTCTTATACTATCAAATAGACAATTTTCAGTTTCCTATCAAAAAATTGGATTCCAAAGGAGAGAGAAGGTTTGTGATATTTTGGACCTCAGTCTTCCACCATGTTGCTGACTCTCCTGACACCTACTGCGAATTCATTGACTTATTTATACATCCGGTCTCTTCTCTACTCATGAGAACTCCTCCTCCTAGACTCTCTAGTGATATGCAGAAGATTTTACAGCTCTCCAAAAACTACATAATAGGTGACTCGTACTTCTACCAGAATCATACCGAAATCAAAATATATGGCTATGAGTTGTGCCCTTATAAGTTGCTCAAATATGTGCCTATGACATTGTTTGCACTAGAGTATTTCAGGCAAATTATCAATGCGGATTTAACTCACTTTCACAGTGCAAAGAAAAAGGCCCAACTAAGAATAAAAAATGAGTTAGGCCCCTTTATCATTAACAAGAAGGAAGCCTGGGCAGATGCTGATAAGATATTGGGGGAAGAACTTAAACTAAAGAGAGGTTTCTGGTGGGTACCTTATGACCCAAATGGCTTTATAAGTGATAGGAGAGTAAAATACAGGCTATTAGCCTATAAACATTCTAGGCTCCTTGAAATAGAGCAACATTCTAGGCTCCCTGAAATAGAGCAATTTGCCAATCAGGATGAGTGGGTAGAAGGTACATTGATAGAGCAACTTACTCAGCAAGAAGTGATGGAACAAGTTATGAAAAATCTTGAAAAGTCTATTTTTTTTATATTTACTTTCAAGGGAATATGCTCAGCATATACTTAGTATGTTACCTAAAAATTTTCAAAGCATGTCTAATTTTAGGTAAAAGATAGAAACCTTTTAACACTTCTATTTTTATAAAATCTAAGATTCTTAAAAAAAATTAAAGTTAAATAATTTTTTATATTATAATTAATAATAATACAAACAAATAATCTTTCTCTATATTAACCACTATATAATATTTTAATGTAATAATACTAATTACTTAAAAAATAAGATCAATTAAATAAAAATAAATAAACAGAATGTTATCAAATTGCAATGAATCTTTTACCTAAAATTGCGTCAATTACTCAGCCTCATAACAAACCTCGGCAGCTACAAGTGTTATCTACGAAAGTCTACAGCACACTACCACTTCTGTGAATCTGGTATATATAAGTGATAAGAGATTTATTGCTTTGGCATTAATTATCCAATTTGTAGTTAATGAGCTTGTAGATAATTGGTTTAGTTATGCTCCATGTTGCTCATACAAAATTGTTTGACTCGGAGTTAACTTCACCCTCAAACAGTCCTCGCATTCTCTAGATGATGTTTTGGAAGATAATGAGACAACCGTAACAGTATATTACATTTAATTATATACTTTATAATAATGATCTTGTGAAATGGCATGATATCGTAACATATATCGTCCTAAATATTTCAACCGAGATTAAATTTGTCCCCGTATTTTCTTTTAGTCACGTAGATTCGGTGTCAAGATGGGTCATGATTATCATTGATTAATGTAATTCAATATCTTAGATGGCAACGACGAAATAGAAGTTCTGTAGAAGTAATTAAATATGTACTATAGAAGTTCCCGCAATATACAGTTACGAATACAGCAAAACGTCCACCAGATTAAATATGTTCTCGGTCAGAAGTGTCCCAGAACCACCAAACCCTAATATCGTGATCGAGGCTGCCACTGTACACATGATACTCCATCCCTACATTCGAAGCTGTGATGGCCCTCACAGGCCGACTGTGGCCCTCTAAAACTAGCAAACACGAATGGGTAACATCATTACTCTCCAGGCTTAGTCCTTTCTTCCAAACTCTGATTGTAGTGTCCGCAGAGCCACTACAGAGTAAATCTGATATGGAAGCCAAACATAGAATGGCTCCCTTGTGACCCCTGAGTATCCCAGCCACCTGAGTGTGCTCTGCACTCTCAGTAATATTCCGTTTCCAAGCTATAACAGACCGGTCGCAACCTCCAGAGTAGAGAATCGATCCATCTGCGCTTAGAGCAAGAGCATTGACAGCCGATTTATGGTTATGTAAAGTCGTTACAAAACTATGTTTCCTTCCGCATGGCGCTTTTGCCCAAATCTTTATTTTGGAGTCAGCAGAGGCCGTGTATAGAGCTCCTTCCGGGGAAAGCAGAAGTGCATTTATGGCATCATCGTGAGCTCTGAAGGATTCCATGCAACGAAAATCCGGGATTCTCCACACTTTCACCGTTCTATCCCATGAAGCGGAGTACAAATACCCATTCTTCATGTCCACTGCCAGACTGCATATGGTATCCACATGTTGAATCCAAAGGCTCCTCTTATGTCTTCGAACTTCAACATAATTCTTAGAAGACACCATGTTTATCAGGCGGTCCTTCAATGTGGGCATCAAAGAAACGAGCTTGTGCACTGTTGGATTCGTCTGAGAACGCTGCCACACTCTGATTTTGTGATCCTGGTGTGCGCTGTAAATCTTGTCGCTGGTCACAAGAAGTGACTTAATTGCGCAACCTCCATGACTAAAATCGAAGTACTCGAGAAGCCTAGGATGCCCATGCAACAGTGGAGGCATATCGTTTACAACATACTTATTATAATGAAAATTTCTGACAAGCGCTACTGTAATTGCATGCCCTCCGTAACCTTTCAGAGTAGATATACATCGGTAGAAGCTGTTATGTTCAGATCTTCGTAGCTGCACGTCCCCAAGCTCTGACGTTGCCGATGCCGAACTAATCTGTGATAAAAGTTGTGATTCGTAACTTGTCTGAGAGAAGCTTGGCGTAGAATCCATGAGCTGATCATCCCGACTATTTTGTGAAAACGAGTATTCCTCGGATGTAACACTGTTCTTCTCTGACTTCAATGTATTGTCTTGCTGATCTGAACTTTTCTCATCTATATTTATTTGTCTGCTGCTTCCTCCAATGCGAAGGATGCCACCAGACCGGATCCCCATCGAGATCATAGAACGTAATTCGGCGCTCCTTGCTTTTAAGAATGTATTGCCCATGTGATGCACAGAATGAAAACATAGGGCGGCTATCAGATGTAACGCACGAAAATAGAATACATAACCTAGTTGGAAATTCGAATACATGATAAACGTAATTCGCAAGTTTTCCAAGAAGTGGTCACAAGAATATTATCCTTTCTTTGAGGTTAAAGTATGGCAGTGGGCACCACCTTAAAGTTACAGTGTAAAACCTATGTAAAGTACGCCATTACGACCACATCATACTTTCTCTGGGGTTACAGGCGAATGAAAACTGGCAGTGGTCACCGCAATAAAGCTCAAATGTAAAAGCTGTCGAAAATCTAAATGTACGTCAAGATATTCGCGTTCACATAAATTAAACGTAGATGAATAAAACTGTATCAGGGAACAACCCCGGTGCCATTCGAGCTGTAGTGAAAGTTACAGTTTCTTGATAAGAAGAATGACACAGAAGAGGGGAGGACAGGTACAGGGAAAGAGCAGAAGAGCCGTGTCAACACAATGGGATGATTTCAATGGTTTTACTTTCCAAAGTTAATATCATCCACATGAAACTGAAAACAACATACATCTATTTCAGTGGCAAAGCAAAGATTTAAATATGCGAATGGGGCCGCGTTTTTAAGTGGATTCCATCTTGGTGATTACTATTACAGAAAACTGGCAGATCGTGATGTGTTCTTTTCCTAGTCAACCTGAATTCTTCTCAAACTACAAGTGTATGCCACATGAAACCGTTCCCCACCGTCGTAACAGAAAACCCTCCAAGGCATAAAGATTCGAGAGGGTTAACCAAATATAGCCTATTATGTTTGTGGATTTATTAGATATAAGTTGGTTTTAATGTTTTCATTTAATTGATTACATGGTGACTCCGGAGACGTTGTAACAAAAAACCCTCTTTTTCACTAGCGTTTGAAACATAAACAATATGAAACTAAGGCTACAAGCAATATGACAGGTACCATCATGTCGCCACACTTTTCATAGAATGGTGGAGACAGGTTTGAAACGAAGATGGGCAATGTTATCAAGACTCTCCCGGCATATATTTATGTGACATATATTTTGAAGTGGCGCTATATCTTTAGGAGGTTACACTCTGGAGAAAGCAATATAGCTAGAGCACGCATTCCAAAATATCAAGCGACTAATACATTAATTATATGTATAATTTTAAAATTGTGGTCAAGTTAAATACCATTCTCGAGCTGGGTTTAATAATGGTCAAAATGTCAATTTTCATACTTTTCTTTTTGTAAATGATAATGTGCGTGTGTTGGAATGGATTATCAGGTTGAGATTGAGTTGGATCCGATTCATGGTTTATGGGAACCCACATTGCCTATTTACTTTATTAAAGCAATTTAGCTTTAGCACGCATTCCAAAATGTCAAACGATTAATGCATTAATTATATATGATTAAGTTAAATACCATGCTCGACCTGGGTTTAATAATGGTCAAACTGTTAATTTTCATACTTTACTTTTTGTAGATGATAATGTGCGTGTGTGTTGGAATGGGTTATCAGGTTGACATTGAGTTGGATCCGATTCATGGTTTATGGGGGAACACACATGGCCTGTTTTATTCTTCAAACATTTACATAATTTAGGTATTTATTTTTTGAATCAAATCATGGTGGCATATCATTTGATTCTGCAATGTTCAATTTAGCTCAGCTCGTAGGATTTGAGTATTTTTGGTCATCTCACAATGTGATGAGATAGTTATGCCAATAACCTAGCAATGGTAGGTATTTTATGTGGGATAAGGTGGACGTATTTGGGTAATTTTGGTCGAAAGTTATCCCAATGTATTTGGGTATTTTCGGTCACCTCGCAACATGATGGGAAAGTTGTCCCAATAACTTAACAATGGTGGGTATTTTTTGAGAGATAAGGTGGATGTTTTAATTTCGGATGGTAAGCTAGTGCAGGGTATGGTTATTGTAAAAGAGGTTTATAACTAGCATTTGCACCAGATGTTGCAAAGGAAACGCCGTAAGTCGGTAGTGCATTTGGAAGAAGAGCATAGATGAAAAAAGATGTGATATGTAAGTTATGTGAACCAGCTGACATGCAAACACTTCTCTAGATGGCAATATGAGTGTTAAAGAAAAAGACTTTTGATTTGGTAAGGTTTACTTCCATACCTGTAGCCTTCGCGAAGTCATTCAAAATTTTTTTGTAAGCTAGTGCTTCTTTAACTGTGGGAATTCCCTATAACATGGTATCATCTACAAATTGTTGATGAGTCAGAACTTGCCCATTCTCCGAAAGTTGGAGTCCTTGAATTCTTCCTATTGCTCTTGCATGCTTGATGGATCGCCGCAGCCCTTCCATCATGAGGATGAAGAGAAAAGGAGATAGCGGATCTCCCTGTCTAAGACCCCTGGAAGGGAGAAAAAGTTCAAAAGGAGAGCCATTCACTAAAATTGAAAATTTGGAAGAAGTCACCAGGGCCATGACCCATCTAACCCAATTATGATCAAAACCAAACGCTATGAGCAATTTTTTGATGTATATCCAATTCACTTTGTCATATGCTTTGGCTATGTCCAGTTGCATGATCATGCCCGCTCTCTTGTTCCATGTTAACAAGTGAACCACCTCGTGAGCTTGAATTATGTCGTCCATAATTTTTCTTGCTTCTACATACCATGTTCTTTCCCAGGAGATGAGCATGGGTAGCAAGGGTTTCAGTTTGTCAGCCACAACTTTGGAAATTATCTTGTAGACAACATTGTATAAAGCAATGGGCCTATATTTCTCTGGTGTTTGAGCATTATCCTGTTTTGGAATAAGGGCAATAAAGGAGGTATTGAGAAATTTCAAAATGGTCTTGTTCCGCCTGGAGGCTTCCACAATCTCCACAATATCCCTTTTAACGATATTCCAACAAGCTTTGAAGAAATCCACATTAAATCCATCCGGCCCTGGTGCCTTGCCATTTTGCATTTCCTTGAGGACCTCACTGATCTCCTTTTCAGTTACAAGTCAGTTGAGATTACCATTGTCCTCTCTAGATACCAGTTTAGGTATGTGTTCAATTAAGTTCTTAATGAAAGGTTCTCTTTCTGAAAAGTTTTCCTTGGTAATGTCCCGAAAATGCTTTACTAACACTGCATCCATCTCCTCATGGGATTGATAATTTTGGCCATTTTCATCCTTGATCGAAGAGATTCTGTTGTGAGTTCTGTTCGCAATGGTAGATCTGTGAAAAAAATTGGTATTATGTTCTCCTTCTTTCAGCCATAGAACCCTATATTTTTGTTTCAAAAAATTTCTTCTTGTTTGCATAGCATTTCCCATTCTTGTTGATATTTCTCTGTTTGATCATTATTGTCTTTATCAAAGCCATTCCTCATTTTTGTCTTTATCAAAGTCATTCTTGATCAAAGCTTGATTGAGCTCTAGGATTTTGTTTTCTACAATTTTTTTACTTGTGAAAATATTGCCAAATTCCTTTTGGTTCCATTCCTTTAGTTTCTTCTTGATGTGCTTTAATCTTTTATGTAGCAGGAACATAGATGATCCCTGAATTTGCAGGTCTTCAACCCACCATTTTTCAATGTTGTTGTTGAAATTCGGGTGTGACAGCCATATATTTTCAAATCTGAACGGTTTGTTTCTTGGGATGCCAATGCCCTTGATCTCCATTTGAATCGGCCAGTGATTTGAGCCTCCAAAAGGAAGAATATCTGCTATTATTTCCTTGTCTAGAAGCATGAGCTCTTCAGAGATCATGAATCTATATAGCTTGGAAGCTACCTGGGAATCCCCTCCTCTTTTGTTGTTCCATATGCAAAGGCCATTGTTTGTCTCCATGTCCACCAGCTTCATGTTTTCTTAAAAACATTGGAAAGCTGAGGAATCTTTGTTTAGTGCTCTTGTACCCCCTTTCTTCTACGAGAGAGATCTAATCATGTTGAAATCTCCTCCTATAACCCACGGTAGCCCTGCAAATCTGTTTCGAAGGTCCACTAAGGAATCAATAAACCTGATTTTGTCATCTAACCTTTGAGGGCCATAAACATTCGTTACAAGATAAGTGTCCCTATCACATACATGTTGAATAACAACTGATAAATAATTCCTTGATGCCTCTGCATCAATAATACCTATTTTTTTGGGGATTCCAGAGGATAAGGATACCCCCTGGTGTATTTTCTGCTTTGACCTCTATAAGCTCATATCTGCTGAGCCATTTACTATGAATTTGTCTTATCTTTTGAACAGAGCATTTCATTTCTTAGACAAAAATAATATCCGGAGCTACCTGCTTCATTCTATTATTTAGTATTCTCTGCTTTCTTTTGCTTCCTAGACCTCTGATGTTCCAAGTTGTAAACTTCATAATTACAAATTGGTAATGGAGTAACTGGTTAGATCTTTCATCATACCCGAGTCTATCATGAGCTTTCCACATTCCATTAATAGCTCGTTCTGCTTTTTTCTGCCCCTTTTTTCCCCAGGTTTCTTGGAGCTAATCCTAGAGTTGATTTTACTACTTTCATTCCATGGTTGCCCTGTCTTTCCATGCTGTTATCTTCACCCAAGCCCTTTGCCCGAGTTTTTCATAAGAATAACTACTTTATTCAATTGCATTCTTCTTGTGGTAGAGATTCTACCCCACCCGTTGTTCCCTTAGTTAAGAACCCTTCTAGATCTAGGTTTTCTCTGTCAAGAATCTCTTGCAACTCATTGTCTTGCATTTCCATCTCGCTCTGAGTCATTTCCTGATCCATATCCATCTCTGATTCACTCATCATGATCCCTTTCTGCTTTTCCTTTACCTATTCTAGATCATGTTCTTCTTCCTTGTCCTGCTTATCATATCCA
This sequence comes from Pinus taeda, assembly GCA_000404065.3. Lineage (NCBI taxonomy): Eukaryota > Viridiplantae > Streptophyta > Pinopsida > Pinales > Pinaceae > Pinus > Pinus taeda. The sequence continues at coordinate 90,004 of APFE031154739.1, forward strand.
TCCTTCATTACTTGATTATCAACTGTTGTATCTTCCTCCTCTTCAAGAACTTGGAACTGATTTGGCCTCACTTTTTGGTCTACGCTTTGGTGTTGTTTTGGCCCTTTTTTTCCATTTCTACCTTTATGAGCTACTTTGTGAAAGCCATGTGTTTCTTTCATGTGTTAGGAATGATTTTGTTCTCTGCCTTACTGAGAGGGCAGTCTCTAAGAAGGTGCTCGTGTTCATGACATTTTCTACATCTAAAAGGAATATGCTCGTAGTCAACCGTCTGCACCCATTCCTCATCATAAACCTCCAATATGACCTCGTCCAAAAGTGCTCCAGATAGGTCCATCTCTACACAAATCCTAGCAAAGGAGGTATATTTTCCCCTTCTTATGGCTTCAAAAGTTTTGGCATACCTCCCTAATTTATTGCCTATGGCTATTAGTGATTCTATTTGCCAATAATCCAGAGGTAACAAATAGAGTCTTACCCAAACCGGGACTGAGGTAAAGGTTTCTCGCTCCGGCACGAAGTTCATCATCCACGGCCACATATCAAGCCCTACTGCTGCAAAGAAGTAGGGCCCACCTTCAAACACTCTATCTTTGTCCTCAATGTTTGCAAACACCACTGTGAAAAAACCCTTGGAGCCTAGATGAAGATCAATGCTCCCTTTTGGCTTCCAGTAGTATCTGATCCATGTTTGTAAAGCCTTTTATCTTATCCATGTTTGTAAAGCCTTTTCGATGGGCCATAGTCCCATGAATTTGCATATGATTGCATAAGTCTGCATGTGCTCCCTGTGGGCCTGCAGCTCTGGGTTATTTAAGATTACTCTGGGAGTTATTTCAACTTTGGGCTTACACGGTCCCTTTTGTTTCCTGTCTGTTGTTCCCTGTTCTTTGTCATTTTCCTCCTTGTCTTTTGTGCCATCCTTTTTCTTCTCCTTGTTACTTAATTTTTCCTTATCCCTGTTTTCTCCTTCTTCCATCGAGTTACCTCTAATTCTGGAGTTGTCTTGCCCTTGTTAACCACTACCTCTCCAAAGGATGGAAGGATGGAGTTGTCTGTTGTTCCCTGTTCTTTGTCATTTTCCTCCTTGTCTTTTGTGCCATCCTTTTTCTTCTCCTTGTTACTTACTTTTTCCTTATCCCTGTTTTCTCCTTCTTCCATCGAGTTACCTCTAATTCTGGAGTTGTCTTGCCCTTGTTAACCACTACCTCTCCAAAGGATGGAAGGATGGAGTGGAGCTCACTCCTCTGCGACTGTCCATGGAGAAACTCCCGCGCAGAAACCCTCAACCTGTCCATGGAGAAACTCCCGCGCAGAAACCCTCAACCTTGGTCTTCCGCAAATTCCCGCGCTCCCAAATTTTCTCTCAAAAGTCCAACCTTATTTTAATAATCATCATCATCATTAAGTTTTGGATAACTTTATATTTAGTTTTGGATATATTTATATGGGTAAACTTATTAACTATTGGATATATTTATATTTAGTTTTGGATATATTTATATAGGTAAACTTATTTTAATAAAATAATGGTAGTTTTTATTTTAATAAAATAATGGTAGTTTCAATTAATATCTTTCTTTTCTTAAGGCCTAATAGACCTCCCTCATCGGTCTCACCTTAATAATCATCATCATCTCACCTTCATAATCATCATCATCTCACCTTAATAATCATCATCGGTCTTCATCGGTAAGTTTTGGATAAATTTATATTTAGTTTTGGATATATTTATATGAGTAAACTTATTTTAATAATGATCATCATCATTAAGTTTTGGATGTTTTGGATATATTTATATTAAGTTTTGGATATATTTATATGGGTAAAGTTATTTTAATAATTGGATATATTTATATTTAGTTTTGGATATATTTGTATAGGTAAACTTATTTTAATAAAATAATGGTCATTTAGCTTTTTTTCCTTAGTTATAATCATTATTTTTCTCTTTATATTAATGATATAATTCTAATCATTATTTTTCTCTTTATATTAATGATATAATTCTAATAGTGATGAATGTTTATGATCTTAATAAGCCAAGAAAAAAATGTTCAAATAAAAATATGGTTATTAATATTGACAAATAAATATAAATGATAATTTAATCCAAAAAAATTATGATAATAATAATTTAAAAGAATCAATATAATTAAATTAAATTGAAACATTGAAAAAAAATAAATGAAAAATAAAAAATTATTATGAAA
>APFE031154739.1:92236-126723 GCA_000404065.3 Pinus taeda
ATATAAATTTTATAGTGCAATACACCCATACCTAATCTATAACCAATTAAACTACATGAAAACCCATTAAAAAGAAAACTCTTAAACTAATTCAAAGCTCCAACTAAAACTACCTTTGATTTAAGCGAGTTTGAACCAACCAGATTCTACTACTATGATGGTGGAGAATGACCAAATTTGATGGAGGAGATGGTGGAGAATGACCAAATTTGATGGAGGATAGAATATGAATAAATAATTGAGAGAAACAAACATCATCGTACGTAAGTTTGGAAAGGTTGTCTTCATTATTTTTTGGAAAGGTTTTCTTCATTAACGTAAGTTTGGAAAGGTTGCCTTCATTATTTTTTGGAAAGGTTGTCTTCATTATTTTGTGCATGAGGACACGTGATATGAATTTATAAAAAACATTTATCACTAAAAACATTAGAATTATTAATTTTATAAAAAAAACATTTATCATTAAAGACATTAGAATTATTAATTTTTCTAAACAGAAAAAGAGAGAAATATTATTCATCTTCGTATAAAAAAACATTTCACTAAAAACATTAGAATTATTAATTTATAAAAAAAACATTTATCATTAAAGACATTAGAATTATTAATTTTTCTAAACAGAAAAAGAGAGAAATATTATTCATCTTCGTATAAAAAAACATTTCACTAAAAACATTAGAATTATTAATTTATAAAAAAAACATTTATCATTAAAGACATTAGAATTATTAATTTTTCTAAACAGAAAAAGAGAGAAATATAAAAAAACATTTCACTAAAAACATTAGAATTATTAATTTATAAAAAAAACATTTATCATTAAAGGCATTAGAATTATTAATAACATAAATTAAAATAACTGTTTACTTTCCATGTTTTGCAGTAACCCAGTGAATAAATTAAATTCAAATAATAATCAATTAATTTTTATGATTTTTAAATTTTAATAATAAAATGTTTTAAATATATAAAATCCAACTATATTAATTTATCTTTTTTTATCCGCGTAAAGAAAAGTAACATCAGCTATTTGCATTGAACAAAGAAGGTAACGAAACAAAGTGAGACCAAAAAACCATTGTAATACGCGGTTATTTCTTTGTTATGCGCCATCTTTTTACATTTCAGATGATTTGCTATTAATTTTAGATTTTTTTTTTCCATAAGGCAGGGCTTCTAAACCAGACGGTGGCATATACATTTATCCCCCCTGAAATCTTGAACCCTGGAGTACCAACCACCGAAAAGAAACCACAAGGGACTGTTTGGACTCATGGCATGGTGATGACGGCAGGCACAACCCATTCTTGATCACTTTCCCCCTGGTTTCTTGTGCAATTTCTTGCCTTTCTTGGCCTTAAGCTTCACAAGATTTAAAAGATCCTTATATTTTTCGTCATCAAGAACGCGATCGATTCCGGGAATTACCAGGTTGGCGTTCCCATAAAGATCGAGTGAAACAACCCTAGCACTGTAGTTGAGCACGACGTACTTGGCGGATACCTGGTTCATTGGAGGTCCCGTGGTGACGACGATGGAGCGGCCAAAAGCCAGGGAGGGGATTCAAATGCTGGAGGTCTTGTTCGCCAGGTCGCCCTACTAAAGCTTCTACGCTTCAACGTGGCAAAGCACGTGGCGGGGAAGAGCTGGGAAACTAACAACAGGGAACAATTCCACGTCTAGCCGGGGCAAACATTGTTACGTTCTTGCAGGTGGCGATGTCGAACCCTGCAGCGTTCGCGTGGCGGAGAATGGCAGCCATCTCTGCCTATCCTGGGACGATGAGGGACTCGAACACTTGATCTGTGGATGGGGATTCCACGGGGTTGTCGTCGTCCATTGCCATGGTAAGATTAAAGATGAGGATGATGAAATAGTATCAAGGCACCAGGTGCTTTCCTATCGCTGGCCATGTTCCGCCATTTTGATTTCCACTTCTTTCCATGGTAGGCGCCTGAAATTCAAATTCTCTGTTAACTTATAAATTCGAATTTTGTGTAAGATACCTGGAGGAGGAGACTCAACATCCCACCTTTATAAATCTGTAACACGGATTCAACAAAAAGTTAAATGTTAACTCGGATTCAAGATAAGCCGATTAAAATTCTAGTACTTGAATTAAATGTATAAGGAATGAAGTTTTAAATTAATAAATGTTCTTGCAGGTCCGGATGTCAAACCCTGCACTGTGCAACATCCGCGTGACAATGGCAGCCATTTCTGAGTATCCTGTGGCGAGGAGGGATTCGAACACGGGGTTGTCCTCGTCCATTGCCATGTCAAGACTAAAGATAAGGAAGAGGAAACCGCTCACCATCGTCCACTATTTTGATTTCCACTTCCTCGCCATCTTCCACCATTTTGATTTCCACTTCTTTCCATCGTGGGCTCCTGAAATTCAAATTCTCTGTTAACTAATAGATTCGAACTCTGTGTGAGATACCAGGAGGGGGAGGGGGAGACTCAGCGTCCCACTTTTATAAATCTGTAGTTAACATTCGAACTGTGTGAAATACCCGGAGGGGGAGACTCAGCGTCCCACTTTTATAAATCTATAATACAGATTCAAGAAACAGTTAAATGTTAAATCTGATACCGGAGGGGGAGACTCAGCGTCCCACTTTTATAAATCTGTAATACAGATTCAAGAAACAGTTAAATGTTAAATCGGATTCAAGATAAAGGCGATTACAATTCTAATAGTTGAATTAAATGTATAACGTATGAATTTTTTTAATTAATAACTAGTAACTGACCCAACCAGATCCAATGGTCCAAGTCATTTTAATCGTCTAACACCCAGATTAACGGTATATAAAGTTACAGGTGGCATGGGAGGGAAGTTTCTCTCAGAGGGAACGCCTTACGGCGTAAATATATTGCACAACCTCAACAAGCTTTAATTACGTGGGAATGCTTAAAAAAAAAAATGGTCTTGGAATATCCCTCGCAAGATTATATGTTTTGGTTGATTGGCTAGAAAAAGACAAAATTCTGACCTCTCGCAATATATGCTGGTGAGAATTATAGAATTTTTTTTAAAGAAAAAAACTTTATTTTCGTATTAGCAAAAAAGAGAGTATATTCTTCTAGTTTTTAATACATATTCAATTTTCCAATGATTTGTTCATGTCTTTCTATTTATGGTCTTCTACTTTACTTCATTATATTTGACTCACTTACAGTATTTTCTGCAAGGAGAAGTTATACTTCAAAAATGCACAGAATGATGTGTCCAATGAGTCGGTGTCACTATGAAGAAGTGATGGACCAGGAGTTCAAGAGCATGCCATGCGCGAATGCTACAAAGAAAAAATTACCTAGTTCGAAGTGAATGCCCCTCTTTGAGAGAAGGTCTACCACTTGATTCTTATCTCTGTAGATGTGGATGTAAGAAATGTTCTGAAAGTTGTTAGCCAATCTCTTAATATGCCCTATCTAGTGGGAAAGGATAGGGGGGTTGAAAGAAGTGTGATCCTTGACCTAGACTATGATGCTTTTGGCATCTCCGTGAATGCAAATTTGATCCATTCTGAAAATTTTTTGGAGTTTTTGCTCTGCCAAATGGTCCAAAAAATGTAAAAAGTTACAGCATGGAACTTATTTCCTTTCTGAAGCCAGAAGTGAAGGAAAGAGTTCAAATTTTGTTGTGGTCCCAGTGGACCTAGTTGCAAGTAGTCTAGAACTCCTGCCAAAACCTTTTTTGTAAATGGGCAACACAACAAGAGGTGGTCAATCTCTTTGTTTTGGTTCCAGCAGGGGGGAAATGCCAGGGTCATGGTATCCCTTGCGCCTCAAATTGTCCCAAGTACCCTATCATGCAAAGCCAAGTCAGCTAAGCAAAATGAGTTTGAATGGGATCACCCATCTCCATGTGGCTTGGAACCAGTTTTTGTTATCAAAGTCTCATTCTGCCAATGGGAGCTTGTTGTATATATCCTTGAAACTTGGCTTTCCTTTGTTCATGGTACCCTCCCACAATAGTTTATCATTCCCTTCATGAATGGATATTCCTGTGTCTAAAAGGTAAGTGAGATATAACTCCCATTCAGTAACATTATTTCTGAATAAGCCAAGCACATTCACCTTCGTCCAGGATTGTTGCATAGGTGATCTGACAATCGACATGTTAATTTGAGAAAAATAGTGAATGCCCATGATGTGAAAGGTGTGAATAAGTTCAATTGTTAGGGTGTGGTTGCCCTAGAAACCTTTCAGTGCATCTAGACCAATCTTGATTTGGACTTATGCAGGAACACAAAAAAATAAAGATATACACATAAACATAAAGGTGCGACAAAAATAAAACTTCATTCCATTAATATCAAAGAAATGAAATATGCTTACATATAATAATGGAAATAAACTAGCTCAAGTGATGGTATCTTATTTTTGAGAAGAGATGTGGCGGCTACATGCCTTTGAACTGTGTTACAATTAGGCTTGAAAGTCTATTTATTATTGAGAAATAATGAAAAACCCTAAACATCAAAAAACCTAACTCTAGGAGATGAAGCACCAAAACTTTGGGCCCTGTTGGGGTAAATTGGTACATCAACTTCTGGGGGTCGTAACTTTGGCATGTGATCTTTGTTTGATGCTCATGATACCTCGTTAGAAAGATCCATTCCAGGACTATAGTTTTCAACTGCAAACATGAAACAAAATCTCAATTTTTCCCATTTTCCTAAAAAATGTCGTTTAGGGCCTCAAAACCACTCTAGAAGTTCACGACCCGAAAAACTCCCACAAATAGTAAATTGTGCTACACTTAAGGAAAGTAAAAGAAACAATGGTGGGGTGCAAGTGGAATGGGCGGGTGGCCACAAATATCCACCTGGATTAGTCCTCCACCCTTAGGAAGCAATGATCCCATTGCGTTGAGTGTCTCCATGAGATGGGGAAACTTCTGTAGAACCTAGTCCTTGTTGAACCACTTTCCCTGGAGAAGGAGTTGACATGCTTTGAAAACTCGATATAGTTGGATTCTCTATTGGTGAGTGTTATTAATCTCAGTTTCCATGATTCGATTAGTTGTGGTATGTTCCATGTAGTTTGGGTTTAACTCTGTTGGTTTGAGTTGTACTGCAATGACAGATGTGTCCAGCAACGTTGGAAAGTATGGTCAAAGGCAATCCACATTGAATATTGGGTGCAAGCCAAGGAACAGTGGATTGCTAAGCTCGAAGGTACTGTTCCCTATAGCCTTGGTGATTGTGTATGTCCCATATTGGAGCGGGCCAAGCTTGCGGTGGGGCCAAGCAAGACGTTCCTTCTGCAAATGTAGCCAAACTTTGTCACCCACCTAGAACTTGTGTGGCACCTAATGTTGATCATGTCACTGCTTGTACTTAGCATTGGCTCTATCCAACATGTCATGGACCTACTAGCAGATGTGTTGAATGCACTCAATGAAGTTGTTAGCCCTGTCAGCTTCGGATTGGACATGAGTAGAATCTACCTGAATAGATTCAAATGGTATGGCCACATCAATGGGACATGGTAGATGGAATCCCAATCCAACCTAAAAGGGGTTATGACTAGTTGAGTTATGGAGATCTTTGTTGTAGTTGTTATGGACATAAGGGATGCTTTCATCCCATGTACGTGGATGCTTCGAGTTGTACATGCGCTGAATGTATATGATCATCCTATTGAAGAGCTTTGTTTGGCCATCAGTTTGAGGGTGGAAATTCGTGGACTTAGTGAGCTTGGTATCCAACATCGATCAGAGATTTGACCAAAATGTACTGAGGAACCTATTGTCCCCATCTGAGATAATGTATTGTGAGATCCCAAAGTGTACCCACACTCATTCAAGTAAGATATTAGTAGAGGTGTTTTTTGTGGTACTCTTCTTGTAGACCGCCATAATGGCCTGCTTAGAGAATTTGTCGATGACCACGAAAACATAGTCGTTGTCATGCTTAGTAAAAGGAAGGCTCGACATGTAATCCATGGAGATGGATTCCCAAGGTCGCTTAGCAGTAGGAAGATGAGTATATATGCCTTCCTTCTTGATGGTCGATTTGCCAATGGTGCAGGCATTGCAAGATCTAATGTACTTCTCAACATCCCATCTAAGGTTCGACCAATAAAAGTACTTTTATAGCACTCCCACTATTTTCTCTACCCCGAAATGACTAGCGACCCAACTCTAGTGTGCCTCCCAAATCATCTTGGAATTCTCGCTTGAAGGAACACAAAGGTGTCCCAAGTGGTATAACAGTGCATCCTGGAGGTGAAAATTTTGAACTTGCTTGCCTTCTAGGATTTTCTAGTATGTGTTGTTGAATTCTGGATCACTTTTGTAAACATGCAGCCATCCCATAGTCTCGTGCCCACAAGGGATGAGCATAGTGGTCAGCGCCATGACCGACGGTCGATTCAGATAGTCTATAACAGTGTTGGTGTTTCCCTTCTTGTACTTAATGCTCAAATATCATTGTTGCAAGTATGTCGACCATTTCTAATGGCGATCGTTTTGCAACTTCCCTTGTGTCTGTACAGGTTGCAGTGGTTGGTGGTCTATGTGGATGAATGTTTCCTTCTCCATAATGTAATTCTTTAATTGTCAACAGGGCCTACATAATGAAATACATCTCTTTGTCATAGGTGGGATAATTTCAGACTGTGTCTGAAACTGTATCACTATGATATGCCATTGGATGCCCTAGCTGAGTAAGAACTACACCAATAGCATAGTCAGAGGGATCTATCTTGATCTCAAATGGTTGTTACAGTTTTAGTAATGTGAGCACTAGTGTGGAGCAGAGGTGATGCTTCAACTTGACAAATGCCTTCTGTTGGGATTCATACCAAAAGAAATTTTCTTTCACTCCTTCCTTGGTGAATTAACTCAAAGGCCAAGTGATATGAGAGAAGCCCAACATGAACCTATGGTAGAAGTTGGAAAGACCCAGAAAGTTGTAGAGATCTATTAGAGTTGTGTGGGTTGGCCAATATCGAATGACTTGTATCTTGGCTGGGTCCACATGCACACCCCGCTCATCAATGATGTACCCCATATATTGAACCTGGGTCGTACCAAAAGTGCATTTCTCCAAATTGGCATACAATTTATGTTGTCACAAGGTTTGATGGACCTGTTGAATATGGTGGAGGTGCTCTTCCCAACTCTTTCTAAAAGTCAAAATGTCGTTCAAATACACCACCATGAATGAGTTGATGAAGGCTCACAAGATATCTTCAATCAAACTCTTGAATATTGCAAGGGAATTTGTCAACTTGAAAGGCATGACTAGCCATTTAAAAATGACCTCATTGGATTTGAAGGTAGCCTTCCACACATCAAAGGGTTCGATGGGTACCTGGTGATAACCGGACTTCACATCAATCTTGCTGAAATACTTGACCCCTTGAACTGGTCCATAAGGACATCAATTCGTGGGATTGGATACCTACTATGGACAGTGATATTTTTCAGTTCTCGATAGTCAACACAGAGTCTCCAGGTTCCATCCTTCTTCTATACTAACACGATCGGGCTCCCACACAACAATGAACTTGTCTTAATGTGCCATTCCTGGAACAACTGCTAAATCTACCTCTTTATTTCACCATTCTCTAGAACATAATGTCGATAGATCGGTTCATTGAATAGCAGTGCACTCGGGGTCAAATCGATGGAGTGCTTGACCTGACAGTGTAGAGCTACCCCTGTGGGTGAGGTGAAGATGTCCATGTACGCCTCCACAACCTTGTCCATTTGTTGTTGTCGTTCGGAGGAGCCCTTTCTAGAGGCCGTGGCCACAATCTTCTTCTTTCCCTTTGGGATAATCATAAGGAAAACAAATTTCTCAGCCTCGGAAATGGTCTTACTACATTTCTTCACATTGATTAAAGAAATGGGGGTATATGATGCTAGCTCTGATATCATATACAAATTATTACCTATAGTAATAATAACAGTGCAAGGCTTAGACTCATACACAACATGTCACTTCCACCAGTATGGTTGGCCTAATAATACATCACAAACTTCAAGAGGAGCAACATCACACAATACCTCATCTGTGAAGGACTTGATGTTGTAGAGAAGCCGACATTGTTTGTTGACTCAGATATCTCGTCCTCGGTGAAACCATCTGATGGTGTATAGTTGTGGGTGTGTTGTGATCGGTAGGCCCAACCACTTCACAATCTCTACTAAAATGAGGTTCTTTTGGCTCCCACTATCGACAATGAACTGCAACAGAGAACCCTTCACTCATATTTGTGATTGGAAGAGTCGATCCCCTTCCTCTTGATCTTTAGGCTCATCCTTTTGGATCTTGGTGGTGGTAACGATGGAACTAGGCTCTACATCGATAATCTTCTTCCCTTTGTCATTCCCCTTGTCAGTTTCTGACTCAGATTCAGATCATGAATCTGATTCGGAAGCCTTCAACTCGACCACCAGTGACTGCTTCTCTCGACACTCTCTTATGTTGTGAGAAGGGCTATTATGGAACTCACACCATTTTCCTATGTATTTCTTTGTCTTCGTGGTGTTTTTCTTTTCTTACGGCTTCGACAAGTTTTCTATGGTCACTCTGCCTTGGCTTTGTCCTTTCTTCTACAGTTTGGGGGCACCCTTACCTTGCTTCAGATTCACAGATCCAAAGTCTCGCTTCATTTGTTTAAATTTTTTCTTGATCTTGACAGCATATCAAGAGGTGGCACCAAGAAAGAAGATGTCCAAGATCTCCATCTCATCCTAGATGTACTTGTGTAGACAGTTGCAGCACTTAAGTACCAAATTTTGCTCAAAATTGTTGATACCAAGCTTCATGTGAAGGGTATGGAAAACATTTGTGAACTTCGACACATCTTGGTCCCTTCCCTATCGCAGCATGGTCCACTTTATGTATTTATCTTCATAGCTCCCGATAGGGTAATATTGTTCCTTGATGGTGTCTCAGAAAGAATTCTAAGTGGGTGTGGTTGAAAACAATGAGGATTCCCTTTCGTCAATTTGTTCACAGTAGGTTTCCCATGAATCCTTGACATGTGGGGCAACTTTGAGGAGTGCAAAAGTAATATTTTCCCAAGTGGAAAAGTCATGAATTGAAAAATATACTTCAAACATATTTAACCATCTATCTATGGCATCTGAATCTATTTGGCCTTCAAATATGGGAATGTCAAAGTTACTTTGTACCTTAAAAGGAATTTCACCTCTAGAGTGGCTACTGGATGAAGATTTGTTGCCTGTGGGTAGTCGTGAAAGGATTTGGGCAAATTTATCCATAATCACACTCCTTTGTCACTCGAGGGCTTCCTTGAGCAATATTTTGAAAGGATCTCCTACCCCCTCATCTTTATTTTTTTCTACCATGGGAGGTTGTTGGGGTTTACGAAGCTGGTCTTGCAAAGTTTCCACCAGTTTGGGCCCTAACTCATTATACCTTAACCTCCTTGGGGACATGCAAAGAAAAAAAGAGAAAGAGCAAATCGCTCTGATACCACTAATCTAGACTTATGCAGGAACGCAAAAAAATACATATATACACACAAACAAAGAGGTGTGATAGAAATAAAACTTCATTCCATTAATATCAAAGAACTGAAATATGCTTACATACATAAATGGAAATAAACTAGCTCGGGCAATGGTAGCTTATTTTTTAGAAGAGATGTGGCAGGTACATGCCTCTGAACTGTGTTACAATGAGGCCCGAATGCCTATTTATTATTGAGAAACAATAAAAAAACCTAAACATCCAAAAAACTAACCCTAGGAGATGGAGCGTCAAAACTATGGGCTACGTTGGGGTAAATTGGTACATCAACTTCTTGGAGTCGTAAGTTTGGTGTACAATCTATGTTTGACACGCACGATACCTTGTTATAAATATCTATCCGATGAATATAACTTCGACTGCAAATGTTAGTAAATTTTTTATAGTTTATCCATCTTCCAAAAAAAAACTTTTTTTAAGGCCACAAAATGGCTCCGAAATTTTAGGACCTGAAAAACTGCCAAAAATAGTAAATTGTGCTACAATTAAGGAAACTCAAAAACTAAGAGAAACAATGGTGGGGGTCCAATTGGAATAGGTCGGTGGCAACCAATATCCACCTGGATAAAATCTCCACCGCTCTTTTGTCCCCCACCTCCCATCTCATGAAGCCCAACATCAACTAGTTGATTTTTCTCATGCCCCACCATATCTTGAACCTCCTTGTCCCATCCCTGATTCAAATTATGAATGGAAATTCATGCATATATTTCTCCCCAATGACGTGTCCCCATATGTTATCCTATATCACTGACCTCTACATATTCTTGATAATCAGAGCTCTGTTAAAGGAATGTGTAATACCCTCCTCCCACATCTACCCAAATAACTTGCCAACAAGGGTAAAAATGTGATGAGAAGTTACAATGATATGAATTGGCCTCCTAAATCACGTTAAGGAAGTGGAACCAATAGAAATAAACCATACATACCTTCAACATCAATAATAGGATCCCTAAGAACCATCCCAACCTTTATGCTAACCAGCCCCTGGGTCCCGCTAAGTCTTTAAGATATTAAACCTCTGGACACTCCTGTGCTATGAGCATGGCAGCATCTAGAGAGCTATGGATTCTCCCAAAAGCTTGCATGGCTACATCCAAGGACTATTTCCAATAGACATGTACCAGAGTCTGAGGAATTTAAGGCAATTTTCAAGCCTAGAATTCTGGCCACTACCCCTTTCTTGAACTTCTGAAATATATCAAACACCTGATGACAAGACTAATAAATCAAAACTAACTCTAGTACTAGGTTTGACCACCCCCAACCAGGACTGACATTCTATCAAACACTTGGTACCAATGCAATCTAAAGGTGTAAACAACAAATCTAAGCATAGGGGTCCCATACTTATCTGAGATTAGCTATGAAGCATTGTTTCCTTATCACATTAGTTTTAGTTTCATCTATTAAGTCGTTGACATAGTGTTCATTCTTTTACAGATAGAAACATGAAAAAATCCATACATAGTCATTGTCATAATACATATTCATAACCAACATAATGACAACAAAATTTCCAAGGAAACATCAACCATGTAAACCAGTATAATACTCATGAGATAACGAGGAGAAAAAACCTCATATTAATGATGAAAAATCCAACTTGGTATGGGAATAACGCATTCCACCCAACCATGGAATGGTTGACCAAAATATCTCTTTAGTTATTTACCCTTGTGCCATATTCCAATCATGATTGTGGGATCTCATAGAACACATGAATCCAAAATCATCCAGGGCTTCTAGAGGCCAACCACCTCAACCCATCAAACAATGATTCCACCTAACATTGGATGTCACAAATCCATCATCAAATTGGTCTCTATCCAAGAATTCAAAGGCTCCAGAGCATTTGTTTCAACCAAGGCTATAGGAATAGTAACTCAACCCACAGTTGTTTCCATGCTCCAGAGCATTAGTCCAACTAAGGCTCTAGGACTAGTAACTCAACCCACCAAGGGATCTAGAGAATTTGTCCAACCAAGGCTACAGGACTAGTAACTCAACCCAAGCTATTACAGGGCTCCAAAGCATTTCTCCAACCAAGACTCCATGAACTAATAACTCAACCCAAGCTAAGGAAACATGAGAACCAACCAAACCAAAACAAGGAAATAAACCCACAATCTCCATGGCTATCTAGGAAATGTCAAGGCTAGGTAATCCACTGTCAATCCATAAAATCCTCCATATTTGTGATAGATCATGACCAATAAACCACATGCATATTCCATGCATGCCTAAAGTAGTGAGGAAAACATACATGCAACTCAATACCTGCAAACTAAACTTGGTGTAGTTGTTGATCTCGGTGTCCTCTTACACTTTCCTACTCTTCCTTTTCCATCTTGCTCAAAAAATCCAAGTATGCCACACCCTCCAAGAGTGCTCCAAGAAGAACTCTAAGTATCCAAGAGTATGAGAGAGAGAGAGAACAATGAGAGAGCTCCAAAACTGAACTGAAAAAAGGTTTACACTAAGCAAGCCTTGCCCACTGGTCCTTAGAAGCCTTTTTATAAATGAGGCCTCTATTTTCTTCAATTTCTATTATTTTCCTTCAATTTCCTCCTCACATGCAACTTGTGACCTTTCACCTTCATTTTCTCCTAATTTCCAATATTTTCATAAATAAATGCCAATAAATGCATCATGTCTTTCGAAATTCTTTTCCTTTGTGAATTTCCTTTAGCCATAATAAACTAAATGAACACACTCTAGAGTGTTTTTCCCACCATTTAGATTGGAATATGTGTCTTGTGACTGTGGTCTTATATATTTTTACATGTATTTTTTAACCAGTGTTTTTACAAAACCCAGAACACCTTGGGGGAACACCATCCTTGGTGTTCAGTGACACCTATAACCAACAAGACTGATGAAAACAAAACATACTATTCATGAAGATTTGTAACATAGCCTTTTGTAGTATTTACAATGACCATTTGCTAAATCATGAAAAACATACTGTTTATAGGAGCTTTATAATATAGCTCATTATGGTATTTACAATAACAACCACACATACACACAGACACATTTGCTTCACCCAAAAAATAATCATATTGTCTATGGAACTTCATAAATTCATCTTGATACAATATTTACAATAATACACACATATACACATATGTACATTTTCTCAACCAAAAAATAAAAGGATACGATGCCTACATCCGCAACAAGGTAGTCAAGAGGCTCACACATCCACCCTTGGAGTAATACCAGGATTCACCTCCTTCCCATGAAGTCCAAAATCCACTGTCAAAGTCAAATCTACATCTAATGTCTAGTGCTATAACACTGTGCCATTTGTCCCCTCAGTGAATAGTTATCAGCTCATTGTTCCAAAGAACACCCTTAATGTGCATTTGATTCCATTTAGCAATGCTAATGACCAAAACAAATCCATCCTCAGCCTTCCCTTATCTACTACATTCGCCCTCAGGTAATTTGGTCACCCCTTTTGTGGTCACACACATTCCAAGTTCCACTAGTGCCTCCATCCTAGGTAGTCCATCCCTTAGCAAGGTTTCCTCACATTGGAAGAAATAAAAACTAAGGAATATCCATGCCTCAAAACCATCATATGGGTCATAACATATCATGGCAATCAATGGACACTATTGGGTACAAGTTTCCCACAATGGCTCTACTCCTGAAGTTCTTTACAACATATTGCTTCATGTTCCAATTTCTTTCGCTGTTGTTGCTAATTCTTGTAGTGAGTTTCAACCACCCAACTAGGAATTTCCATGATTCATGTACCAAGCACATAACTTCCATTAGATTTAAAATAAATTGAAATAAATTCACATCATACCTCCTTGGTAGCTTGTCAATGAGGTACACTTTCAATCATGTTTACTTCCTATCACAACAAGTCAAACTAGCATCTTTGACCATATCATCATGTATAAATATATCACATCAAGTTAGCTCAAAATGAAACCATCATAGATCCAAATAATGAATCACATGCAATCATCATAAACCAAAAATGATAGATCACATGTAATCATCATAGTCCAGAATCATAAATCACGTGCATAATAAACTAAAATAAAATATTGATACTTATCCTTTAATCAATCCTTAGCTTCTACCTTTGTCCTTATTCTGTGCATACACCAGATCAGTTTCTACACCCGACAAACACCTAGTGTCTTCTCCTCAACCATGTGCACATTCACATAGTGTGCACACACACATACAACCACACATGACATACAACACCATGCAATGCATACGCCTACACCTGACATAAAACACAACACATACATCTATACCCAATGTATAATGCCACACAATACATGTACCTACACGTAACATACCACACATACACCTACACCCATTTTACAACAAATAAAAATACGTACACAGAGTACAACACAATGAATTCATATGTCATGATACCACGATACAGAATGCACATACATAGTACCACATTAGCACAACACAACATGTACGACATGCACACAATACCACATGTATGCGAGTACCATATGTACAACATGTACATAGTACCACCTCTATAAAGCACCACTTACAAAACATGTACACAACATCACATGTACATGACACCACTTGCATAACATGTGCACAATACCACATGTAGATTACACCACTTGTACAATGTATACACAACACTAGACGTACACAACACCACATGCACGACATGTACACAACACCATATGCACGACATGTACACAACACCACATGTACAACATGTACACAACACAACATTCTCACAATACCACTTGTACAATCATGCACACAAAACCATATGTACATAGCACCACATGTACAACATGCACACAACACCGTATGTACATAGCATTGCATATACAACATGTACACAACACTACATATCCAACATGCACACAACACCACATATCTAACATGTACATAGCACCATCTATACCCAGCACTGCATATGCAATATTCACACAACATTATGTGTACCACGATGTACATAACATTGCATAAACAACATGTACACACACTATATATACACAACACCACATGCACACAACATCATAGATACAACATTTACAACATATACAAAATTGTACAATAGTAGTACCACACATCCAAAACCACACTGTCTCTACCAAGCAACCTTGCTTCCAATGTCTTATTCATGCTTGTCTCAGCATGTTACATACCACACTTATTTTGTTTCATTGATGTATCCCTTAGTATAGTATGTCCATAAAATAGACATACTATAATAACATAATATCAATCCATATCCACATGATATTGACCTCATAGGTTGTCAGGGATACTCCTCCCAACTGATTCCTCGTAAGACCAAGAACCTCTTCATGTCATTCACCTACATAAGCAATCATTCTTCCACAAGAATGATCACTGATGACCCTGTCAGACAGTGACATAGATACATGGACACATACATACATATACATAAACATTAGCATAAATAATCAGGATCTTTTCATACAACTTATGCATACATACACATACATACATTTAAACATCAACATAAAATAATAATGATCTAGTCAATCAATGACATACATACATACATACACACATTTGTACATATAAACATTAGCATAAAATAATCATGATCCATGATGACCCTATCAAACATGAAATACCTACATACATGTATACACATATATACATTAACATAATCATGATCACAACGTAATTACCAGATAACATAAGGTCAAGGTTAAGAGAACTCTGTTTATCCAAGCATGACAATCATTCCCAACATAGACAAGGAATCAGATGCATCACATCCATTCATTTTACCTTTCCTGATTACATTTCTAATGAATTTCTTTCCATCATTCATTTACACCAATGGACCCAACTAGTCCAACTGGTTGTCATACTCTTACCTTCAACTTCCCTTACTCATGCATCGAGCTTCATTCAGGTCTTACATTACCTGCTAGGTTTCATTGATCTCTCCTTGAGCTCCATTAACCTTCCTCTTTCTCAACCAATTCCCGAGACTCTAAGAACATAAAAGGAAATAACAAGAAGAAAATAAGTAAAAACCATGAAAACAAAGAGTAAGACGACATCACAAACATAGTGGCATGATCATGCACTAGACATAACAAAACTAAAAATCAAGTGCAAGAAAATCACAAAAGGCCAAAAACACAAGACTAACAATAGACACCATGACTCAATCCCCATGGTTCCTAGTGCTTCCAAAGGACATCTCAACCTGAGCCTTCTTCAATAGTTCATTGTAGCATCTTTTCCATGCAATCCCCTACATCATATTTCCATGAATGCATAATTGTCAGTGCATAAATAAACATAACAACATACTAGTTACCTTACCTTGTTGTGCCAAGCACATTGTCTTGTAACTGAACATGTCCATGTCATCTCTCAAGGGGGTACAATTCCCTTAACGAATTCATCCATAACTAGAAACTAGTTGATATACCTATCAAATACATGTTCACGACTATAGCACATAACCACATAATGTCAGACAAAATCAAGGTTAAGAAGACTTCCCATATGCAAAGCACTCATTCGTTTAGGGTTTCCAAACATAGCCAAAGGAATTCTTGCCCAATTCCTTTTCTTCTTCCTTTTTATTTTGTTGGAATAGAGGCTTACTATAAATTTTCACATCACCTGACTGTTATTTATATAAACACGACAACTATTACCTTGTCATGCTAATACCAAGCATGTTTCCTACAACTCTTCACATGTGTCAACCACACGTTCCAAATATCAAGACAATCATATCTATCAATTTGAAATCAACCTTTACCAAGACTAAAGATCATGTCATAATCCATAGTAAACTCATGGTTATTAGAAATACTGCTACAACTATCACCTACTACACTCAAGTACATCAACAGTCTCAACACATATGTATTAGTACAATCATCTTAAAACAAATTCATTGGAACACATACTCATATTATGCAATTCATAAAAAATTCAACCACCTTGCAAACATACCATGTTAAATAAATCAACTAGATGACATAATAGACACCAAATACTCAAACACAAAATAGACGTCATAATAAAACAATCAAGCACAAAGTAGACGACATAAGAAAGTTCATACCTTAATGTATCTCAGAGAAGGTGATATTGTTTGCATAATCAATATAGATTAGCACGATATAACTTCACCACATATTAGCTCAACCAAAAATAAGTTCATGATACCCATAACAGTAACTAACTAACATGTTCACATCAAAGCTCATAAACATTGGTCGTAATGTACGATCAATCTAGATTAGTATGACATAATATCACAACATATTAACTCATACCTGGATGTCATAACTCTAACCATCTACATATGTCAATACAAGTTAGCATGATACATATAACATCAAGGTCTTAAAGAAAATAACCCTACTCATCTTGTTAACTAACATATAACATACTCATCAACAAAATATAACATAATCATCAACTTAACTCACATATAAGCATCAACAACAATTCATATAACAACAACAAGTTATATATCATCCTCATCAACAACATAAAACATATAACATAAACAAGTTAGCCTATAACATATTCATCAACAACATATATAACATAATCATCAAGTTATCTAACATAAAACAATAATCGCAATTCATACAATACCAGTTCATTATCATTCATGACTAACTAACACCTATGTCTACACTAATCAACTAGCATCTATCATGTATGTAACATCAATATACATGCACATAAACCTAATGTATATAACCCTAATGCATATAAAAATCCATTAACTAACATACCTAGATGCCCAACAAACAATACATGTATGATGATCTGCTCTTACCCTAGAGTCCATTGTTGCAACATCACTTTCATGATCTGCATCTCTTGCTCTATCTCAGCCCACACATTAGCATCATAACATACCAATAGCATCATGATGACGTAAAATGCACACAATGCCCTCACAATGCATGTTTGACCTACTATACATGCATGACTATAACCATGACAATGCATGCATAATAACATATGGAACCTGCATGCATAAGAAATGCATATAAAACCATACATTCATGATGACACATCCCACAACAACACCATCAACCTTCACATGGCGACATTACTACAACCATGATAAAAACCATGCAAATGAAAGAAGCACATGGAAAAGAACCATAAATAATACATTTGCAACTGGCATGAATGCATGACCAACACACCACCCATCTAGTCTGAGGGGTGAACCATGATCTGATACCACTCTGTAACACCCTCCTCCCACATCTACCCAAGTAACCAACCAACTGTGGTAAACATGTGATGAGAAGTTACTATGATATGATTCGACCTCCTAAGTCATGCTAAGGAAGTGGAATCGAAGGAAATACATGATACAAACTTTCAACATCAACAATAGGACTCTTAGGAACCATCCCAACCTTTCTTTTAACTAGCCCTTGGGTCCCATTGAGTATTTAAGCTATTAAACCTCTAGATGCTCCCATTTTATGGGCATGCAAGTGTCTATAGAGCTATGGACACTCCTACAATACTGCATGCCTACGTCGAGGGACTATTTCCAATAGACCTATGCTAGAGTTCGAGGAATTTAAGGCTTTTTTCAATTCTAGAATTACGGTCACTGCCCAGAACTTGTTGTAACTTACGAGATCCATTAAACACCTACTGAAAAGACTAATAAATGAAAATATAACTCTAGGACTAGGCCTGACCATCCCCAATTGGGATTGACATTCTGTCAAACACTTGGCATCAATGCAATCTACAGGTGTAAACAAAAGATTTGAGCATAGGGATCTCATACGTATCTGAGATTCACTATGAAGAATTTTTTCCTTATCATATTACTTGCAGTGCCATCCATTAATCCATTGACACATTTTTCATTCATTTATAAGTAGAAAAATGATGAGAGCCATACATAGCCACTGTCATAATAGATATTCATAACCAACATAATGACAACATAATTACCAAAGAAACATCAAACATATAAACCAATATAATACTCAAGAGATAACAAGGATAAATAAACTCATATTAATGATGCAAAATCCAACCCGATATGGGACTACCACATTCCATGTAGAATGGCTAAACCAAATATCTCTTCAGCCATTCACCCCCATGCCATATTCCAAGCATGAATGTGGGATCTCATAGAACACATCAATCCAAAATCATCCAAGGCTTACAGAGGCCATCCACCTCAACCCATCAAACAGTGGTTCCACCTCATGGTTGCACATCACAAAACCATCATCAGATTGGTCTCTATCTAAGCCTTCAAGAGATTCATAGCATTTGTTCCAAACAAGGCTCTAGGACTAGTAACTCGACCCATAGTTGTTGTCGGGCTCCTAAGCTTTTCTCCAACCAAGGCTCCAGAACTAGTAACTCATCCCAAGATGATTGAAACAAACTACAAGAATTAACAACATTATTGAAATGAATTTAAATAGGAAGAAATATGTTGGTAAAGCATTTAGGAGCAGGGCCATTGTGGGGCACTAATACCAAATAGTGTCCATTGATTTCCATGAGAATTCTATTACCGATATGATGGTTTGAGGTATGGATATGCCTTGCTTTTTGTATCTTTCGATGTGAGAAGTCCTTATCAAAGAATGAACTACATGGGATGGGGGTGCCAACGAAACTTGGAAGGTGTGCAACTACATGGAAGGGGGTGATTGGATTTCCCAAGGGACTGTGTAGCAAAGAAGGGAAAGATAGGGATGGATTTGTTTTGGTCATTATCATTTCCAGATGAAATCAGATGCACATTGGGAATGCGCCCTGGAACAATGAGCCAATAATTGTTCACTGAGAAGACAAGTGGCGCGGGATTATAGTGTTGGACATTGGATGCATATTTGAATTTGAAGTGGATTCTAAACTTCCTGGGAAGGAGGTAAATATTGGCATTACTTTGAGGGTGGATATGTGAACCTATGGATTCCCTTGTTGCGGATGCATACATCAGATCATTTTTATTTGTTGGTTGAGAAAATGTGTATATGTATAGATGTGTATACTAGAGTAAATATTGTATCAAGCTCGATTTATAAAGCTCCATAGGCATTATGGTTAATTGTTGGTTGAAGAAAAGGTGTATATGTTGATTTTAAATACTGTAATGAGCTATGTTATAAAGCTCTATTAAACGGTATAATTGTCATGTTTCAGCAGTGGTCATTGTAAATACTACAATGAGTTATGTTATAAATATCCATGGACAGTATGTCGTGTTTTCAACAACCTTATTGGTTTTAGGTGTTGTTGAACACTGAGGGTGAATTTCCTCCAAGGGGGAGGATTCTGTAATAGCCCTGGTGAAAATTTCAAGTAATAAAAGTTAATAAAATAAAATTAATAACCACGGTTGATGGGACACATATTCCAAGTTGAATGATGGGAAAAACATCCTAGTGGGTGTTCATTCGGTTTATTATAGCAAAAGAAATTGGAAAAAGAAATGGAAAAGGCTTTGGAAAGGCATGAGACATTTATTGGCATTTTATTTATGAAAATAATGGAAACTAGGAAAAAAGGTAGGTGGAAGGTCATAGTTTGCATGTGTGGAGGAAATTGAAGGAAAATAATGGAAAATGAATAAAATAGAAGTCTCATTGATAAAAAGGCTTCTAAGGATGAGTTGGCAGGCTTGGTCAATTCAGTTTTGGAGCTCTCTTCGATTCTCTCGCTCTCATACTCTTGGAAACTTAGAGTTTTCTTAGATTACACTTGGAGAGTATGGCATACTTGGATTTTTGGAATAAGAAGGCAAAGGAAGAGTAGGCAAGCATATGAGGATATTGGGATCAGTAGCTATAGTGGATTTGGTTTGCAGGTAATGAGTTGCATGTATGTTTTAGGCACTAGTTTTGGGATATGTGGCATATGCATGTGGATTATTGGTCATGATCTATCATTAGCATGGAGGATTTCCTGGATTGGTAGTGGATTTCCTAGCCTTTCCATTTACTGGATAGCCATGGAGATTGTGGCTTTATTTCCTTGTTTTGTTTTGATTGGTTCTCATGATTCCTTAGCTTGGATTGAGTTATTAGTTCCTGGAGCCTTGGTTGAACAAACACTCTAAAGCCTTGTAATAGCTTGGGTTGAGTTATTAGTTCCTGTATCATTGGTTGGATAAATGCTCTACAGCCTTGTAACAACTTGGGTTAAGTTAATAGTCACATAGCCTTGGTTGGAAAAATGCTATGAATCCCTTGGTGGGTTGAGTTACTAGTCTTGGAGCCTTTGTTGGACAAACCCTCTAGAGCCTAGTGGCAACTATGGATTGAGTTAAGCCTTGGTTGGAAAAAATGCTTTGGAGCCCTAAAAGGCTTGAATAGAGACCAATCTGATGATGGTTTTTGATGTCCAACCATGACGTGGAATCAATATTTCATGGTTTGAGGTGGTTGGCCTCTAGAAGCCCTGGATGGTTTTGGATTGATGTGTTCTATGAGATCTATTGGGCACAGGATCCCCCGATGACATTTTTAGGGCCTAGAGCCTAGATTTTGGTCTAATTTTATAATTCCAATGTAAATACTCTGCATTTTTTGGGCGTGGAGTGCATAGTTGTTAAAGAGTCATAGGGTTGTTTGCCCTTATTTTGATAATGTAATGTCTGCTACAGAAGGTCCACCCATGGTCCGCAGATCATGGGATTGTATAAATAGAGCGAAGCACTAAGTAGATAAGGACATACAATATCTAAGATCGAATAATGAAGATGTATGTGAGATAGTTATGAAGTGTAAATATAAGTTATGGGTCGTAGCGTAGGTAGATGCTCTACAACTGAGTGTGCAGAGGCCTAGTAGTCCAGTGTTCAGTGTGCGGACCCCTACAACTGAGTGCGCAAGGCGAGTCGAGTCTGTAATCATCTGGAAGTATTAATAAAGAGAAGTTTCTATCATTTTTGTGTCTTTATTTCCTGTTTATGCATCTGTTATATTGGGTACAAGTTTCACTTATAATGCTTATATGATGTGCGAATGTGTATAACTGTATTGGTTAAGTGAACACAAGTTAGAACATCTATTTACACGAAGATAATCAGATCTATCAATAAGATAACTAAGGTATGTAGTCTAGTTTTGGAAGTAGCCCAGCGTGCTGCCATATCAGCGCAAAAGGACTTCAGCCCCTAGTTAGGGCTGTACGAAAGCCGATTGTAACAGATCACGAAGGTACTGAAGGATAGACTGGAGCACGAAGTACCCTGCACGAAGGCAGGTATAGTTGGAATAAACCTACATAAAAACCATATCAGGGGTGCAGAAACTTTGTTCCAGCACCCCCCCATACTCTTAGAGTGAGACTTCAATCCACGCTCGGCGAGCAAATGCCGAAAGGGCCAGTAGCGTAGGGATTTGTTTGGCTAGTTAATGCTGAAACTTGGTTAGGCTCCCTCAAGCCAACAAATGGTTATTTTATTGGGATTGAAATTTGCATAAGAGATGTGTGATGTCCTATCATTGGAATCCAACTAAGAAAGAAATCAAAGGCTGGTTGGATAGAAGAGTTCACGAGTTCGCAGCGTAGGAAAATAGATACATGTGACTATCAAAAGAAAAGTGGTTAGATAGCTACCTGTATATAGAGATCCATGAAATATTTTTTGCATCCTTCCTTACTGAGCTATACGAGTGGATCACGAAGCTAGAAGATAGCCAAGGAAGGTGGAAACTTGATGATTCTATTGTATGGACCCCAGAGCTAGTGTGAAGGTTGGAAGCATCGAACGATAAGATCGTGCATGTCATTGATCATTGGCTCGATCGTAATATAGGAGGAATTGTTACTGAGTTCACGGTTGACACCTCAATCAGCTAATATGAGGTAGAGTGACACTTTCTCAGAGGACCGAAAGGTAAGTATATAAAGTCTTTGAATACTTGGATTAAAATGTTGTTGTGCAAAAAGCAGGTTATGCAATTACCTTGATGTTCAGGGCTACATGAAGCAGAAAGGTTTATAGGAACAAAGGAAATAAGGGTCTAGAAAATAGCCCCTTGATTTCACCTCTATGAGGGGATGAGGAAGAGCTCGCAAGTGCTATTCATTGGATAAGACAAAGAATTCCGCGAATACAACCTCTACCCACACCACCACCGGCTTCACCGCCATCACCTCCATCTTCACCCATACCACCCCCACCACCACCGTGATTCTGTATGGTGAACATAATAAAGTTACCTTTGTTCAAAGGCTTGGGAAATGAGGACCTGGACCAATTCTAGTTCATAGTGAAGGTTGTATGGGAAGCTCAAGGTGTTACAAATGACCATATAAAGAAAGAAACACTAATTAGCACCCTACAACATCATGCACTGACCTAGTACATTAAGTATTCCAATGATAACCCTAATGCAAGAGTAGTTGACATCGAAGTAGCACTCAATAGGGAATTTAGCAGACCTAAATCTGAAGCACAGTCGATTATTGGATTCAAAGAAATCATGATGCTACCAGGCGAGACGCCTTAGGAACTATATCAAACACTGAAATGTACAATTCGCAAAGCAAATATGAATTTGACAGATGAAAAACATCGCGAGTGGTTTGTAGCTTTGCTACTACCACACTTAAGGAGTGTGTTGTTGTAGCAGAAGATAACAACTGAGGCAGAAGCCTTGGAGATTGCCATGAGACTGCATGAGACATTGATGCAAGATCGTAATCTAGGAATTTAGCAGATCCATGCACAACTAAAGAATCTGTGCCTTGAAATGTAAAGCTTGAGGTAGGATAGGACAGTTCGACTAGAAGCGCATGAGGATGTATGTTGCCTGAAATGCAAGAGTTAGGGTCATCACAAAGACCGTTGCTCGGTCTTTTCAAATTACCTTGCAGGATTAAGACCAATGCCTTTAAGGCCAGAAACTGAAGCAGGAACTAGTGCAGTGCCTTTTTTATGGTGCGCTATCTGTCAAGTAGCCGGAAAGCATGCCACAGATAACTGCCACTTGCTACAGAAGTATACACAAACTCTACAACAATTGTTCTACAAATTTTGCAAGTTGGTGCGACATTACGAGCATACTTGTAGGAGCTATGAATTGATGATGGATAGAACTCCTGCCTACAGGGTTCAGGCTGAAACGCGAACCCTTGATCAGAATGCAAGGATGGTGCAGACAGGATTTCAGGGGTGGGGACAAGGTTGAGGCAGACCAAGACCTAGTATAGTTCAGGGACAGTTGATTTGGTACAATTGCAGAGAGCCAGGACAATATGCCTATGATTGCACTAATCCAACATGCCCGTCATGCAAGTATTGCACATTGTTTGATCATGAGACAGAAGATTGTCCTACGCTGATAGCTAGGATGTGCGACAAAGGAGCGCTACCACCTTCCCCAACTCGAAACTTGTAGATGATGAGGTATGATCCACGTGAGGAAGATCTAAACATAAACATTTTTCTCTAAAGTTGAATCATGACAGGAGATGACAAGGGAAAACAACTAGAAGAAAGTACCTGGGTTTGCAAAGCCTCAGCGAAAGAAGCTGAGTTTGATTTGGAGTGCCTCAGGAAACCTTCATGGAAGTTAAGAAGATCTTCATTGAGGCCTCCACTTTAGGAAGCAAAGATAAGCCTGAGATGGAGATGGACCCCTCTATGCTCACAACATTCCTAGAAACCTGTATGAAGCTACTGCACGATAGTAAGGTTGTAAAAGGGTTACAGGAACTCATCAACAGATCTGCTTGGACCATGCCAGGTCAACCACATGTAGTCCACGAGATCAAAAAGCATAAGACAGGGATGGGGAGTGAAATGAGACTAACTGCGTAGATCGGAGAATACGATTGGACCAAGTCATTATGGATTTGGGATTAGACACGAAGGTTTTACCGAAACAGACATGGGAGTGAATGGGGAGATATGTGATGCAATGGTCTCCGATTCAGCTGAGAATGGAAAACCAAAAGAAAATCATACCCATGGGGTGATTGCAGGGAGTAACCATGGATATTGAAGGAGTGAGCACGCTGGTAGACTTTGAAGTAATAGAGATTGTTGATGACAACAATCCCTACCCCAAGCTCTTGGGAATTGACTAGGCCACAGATATGAATGGGGTAATCAATTTGAAGAAGCGAAAGATGATATTTAAGAAAAAAACACTATGCTTAATAATAACCCTGGACCTTGCTAAAGGATCGTGCTATACAGAGCTAGTCCACGATTATGAGAGTGATGATGATTTGGATTGCATCTACAAGATAACTACATGAGACCAGTATTGGGTGAATCCCACTACGAATGGGCAGATTACATGGGAGCACAAGAGCTCCTACACTTCGGATTCTGATGAAGAAGTAGAATGATGGCAAAATTGGTTACACAAAGTAACTATGCTGAATTGCAATATGATGACCCAGTCGTTGTGCTATTGTCAACAGAAGTAAGAGATCTACATACTTATGATGGTATAAATGAGGTAGATACCTTCTTGGATGCATTTGAAAGGGAGGTGTAAAAAAAGAAATGCTTCCAAGCCTTGGACTGGGTACTATTCGTGGTCTAAGGTACGATTGATAGACAAGTATGATGGATAGGATGATCTGGGAGCGCATCTGGCCAAGTGGACGCAGGCCTATGGAGAAAATCCTCAACTTGCGTAGATGCACATGTACTCTGTGCTAAAATATTTGGTTAATAAGTCTGTGTTGGGAGGTGCATCTGCAGATGGCTTTAATTGTTCCAGGAATACAATTTTGAATTTGTTGTGAAGCCTAGATGATTGAACACGACACTAGACCACCTGTTGCACATCGAGAGAGGGGAGGAACCTACTAGTTTGGAGGAAGGATTACTTGATGCATATCTCTTTGTTATGCACATCGTGGATGGACATCTCGAAGATATAATACACTTTCTGACAACTGGAATTGTGTCGGAGGGATACTCTATCTAGCAATAGAAGGAATTAGTGGTCCACGTGACATATTTCTCTGTCATTTCTTGGCATTTATACAAGACTGGGAATGATGAAATAATGCAAAGGTATGTACTTGAATTTGAACGAAGCAAAATCTTCATGGATGCTCATGGGGGCATCGCGGGAGGACATTATGCAGTAAGAGAAACTGCAAAAATATTCTATGCACAAATTTGTGGTGACCAACCCTTCATCAAGATTCAAAAGCATATTGCAGAGCATGTGATGTATGTCAAAGAATAGGCAGGCCATCACGAAGGGATGAAATGCCTTTGAATCCAAAAATGACATTGCAACCTTTCGAAAAGTGGGCAGTAGATTTTGTAGGTGCCATCAAACCTCAAGGAAAGACAGGTGCGAGGTATATTATCACTATGACGGAGTATTTGACTCATTGAGTAGAAGTGAAACCGGTGAAGGATTTCATGGGCATGACTACCGCGAAGTTCCTATTTGAACATGTACTGATGCAATTTGGATGTCTAAAGATCTTGATGAGTGATCGCGCTAAACACTTCTTGAATGAGACGATCACCGCACTCACAGAGGAATTTCATATGTATCATCAAAAAAGTACACCTTATCACCCATAGGCTAATGGGAGAGTGGAGGCATTCAACAAAGTGCTTGAAAAAGAGTTGACCAAGGTATCCAATGCTCAGCGAAGTTATTGGGACCTACACATACCTATAGTGTTATGGGCTTATCGAACGACATGTAAGAAACTAACAGGACAGACACTTTTTAGGCTTGTCTATGGAGTAGAAGCCATCATGCCTATGGAATACACTGTGCCTAGTTTGTGCATAGCAGTGCTCATGGGTATGATGGATTGTGGAGCCCTGAAGGAGAGGCTTTCATAGTTGGATGAGTTGGAAGAAGAACGTTTTTTGGCTAGATTTCACTACCAAGTCCAAAAGTAGTGTGAAAAGGCATGGCACAATCGACATATTAAGTTGTGCACCTTTAAGGTGAATTATTTGGTGTTGTTGTATGATAGTAATTTTGATAAATTCTCAGGGAAGTTCAGGATGCACTGGTTAGGGCCGTATATTATTAAGGAGATTACTGATGGAGGCGCGGTACAACTGGTCAAGTTAAATGGAGAACCCTTCCTAGGAAAGGTGAATGGTAGTCGCTTGAAGCCATACACCGGTGATCCAACGATGTGAATATATGAAAGTGGCATAGTCTTAGTGCTCCAAGTAGCTAAAAAGAGGTGTGGGACTATAAACTACACTGCCTGGGAGCTGCGCGATGTCAGGACTACGCTTAGTAGCAAAGTGTCACAGGGTCTACGATAGCACGAGGACAATTGCACTAGCACGTAGGTCTATTGGAAAGTGACCGTTAAAGTCACTATTCACAATTTGATGCTTGGTTTGAGGAAAAATGGAGCGGATGACAGGCATTTAAGGTGAACTTTATGGGCTAGAGTATTGAAAATCTGCCACCAATCTAGCATTAATGGACCAAATGTGAGGGGAATGGTCGAATTCAAATTCAAAAGGTGCTATAAATTACAAGTGGTTGTCCCACAAACAATGCTTGGAAATTTGAGAACTAAGTTGTTGCATGCTCAAGTATTCATGAACCAAGACTTATTCGAGACTCTGAAAGCAAATTATTTGTTTGAACAACTACCAAATACACTGAAAGAACTGTGGACTAGTGCTATGTTAGCACCTAAAGAAGCCATGGACACAGGAGTAGTGATAGTCGATGAAGCCGCGCATGAAATTGCGGAAGTGGAAGCCCCAAAGAGCACCAGAATAATCATTGAGGTCCCTAAATTGTTGCAAACACTAAGACCTAAGAAGGATAAGCAGACCATGATACCAGTGCATGTCTCGCCCTGAAATTCACTAAGGACCAAGCTCACATTGCAGGAAAAGGGGAAGGCCATTAATTTGGAGGCCGATGAAGAGGAAGAGTTTGAAGAAATCCTGGTGGAGGAGGAGGATGTATATATGCAAGTCAACACCCAGGGTGTTGACTGTATCATCAGGTTGTCGAAATATGTTCCTTTGTGAAAGGGTAAAGCCAAGGTTCCAAAGGATATAGATGAGAGCAAGAGCTCTCTACAAACCCAACTGCTCTGAGATGATATTATTTTTGAAGGAGCACACTTGGGATGGGTTCCTATGTTAAAATTTGAAGATTGGGACCTCAAAGACCATGAGAAGTTCCCGCATTTAGCAACTGCGAAGCTAATGCACCAGAGCATTGACACAACTGCTAGAGAAATCCAATTAGAGCCACAAAAATGGCTCAGAGGTGTCGAGAAAGCAGGGTTGCTAAACTTGCTCTGGGTCCTGCATTACCACTGCACCCCAATCACCATTTTCGTCATTGGGCAACTTCTCTGCTTTGTGCATGATGGGTGATTGTGGCTCAAGGAGCCCATCCCCATCATAGAACATTTGATTCACTAGATTACATGGCTACCTTGCTCAAGGGAGGATCCATCAAACATTTTAGAGGGAAAAGGTGGCGAGTTGTCCCTCGCAGAGGTAATGAAAAAGAAGTGAGTGTATGCTATCTCCAACATTAAAAAACCTGCAGTCAAGGCTGCGACACAGATATCGATAGGGAAGGTAATGCGGAAGTGTTTCTCGGATGAGGTGCCCGCCCCAATGGTTGCACTAGCAGCGCAATGCACAGAAGGGATCCACTTCAACTGGGTGAACTATCTATGTGATAATTTCCTTGTGAACTACCGCAAGGCTCAGGAATAAGGCAAAACATTTCATTACATATGGCTCTTATTGTTGATAGTACTCGTGGCATGGGAGTTGCCCAAAGATATCCAGTTCCCTTCAGTCATGTAGGATCTTCCAGAGGTAGAAAAGTACGCTTCGTTGTGGGTGACCAGGGATGCGCAACGGATCAGAGAGAGCAAGATATTTTGTGTGCTAATGGAGATGAATATCAGGATGACGATCAATCACAAGTCTCAGTTATTGGCCACAGTTTACAACAATTTGTAGAGCTTTGTAGAGTTCGAAGATGATTTCCACCATGTCTTCATCAGGGCGTGGAAGGACACTACGGAGACATGGCATGGTTTACCATATTTGCTGACTAATGATGTGATATTTGTAGACCTTGAGTGTTGGCCACCAAAGTGGCACACTCTAGCTGGCTTCGCAGTGGAAACAGAGAATTTTTTCGCGTAGTGCAATAAGGAAGAGACAAAACTTCAGATGGCATAGTTGGTAGAAAAGCATGGGAAAGAAGAAGTATAAGCTAAGGAATAGGTAGTGTGCCATGCTACAATGTTGGCAGAACAATAGCAGAAAACAGGCAAAGAAGAGTGTGAAGGACAAAAGTCACCTTCACCCGAACTAGAGACACACATAGAATAAGGTGGCACAGACCCGCAGACAACATCCAACCAACTGAAACGTCCACAACCATGAGAGTAGGTACGTCCGTGAAAGAAAATAAAGGCCTTGAAGACATCTTTCGACCCTATCACCCTCATTGAAGGGGATTTACACAATATTGGCAAAATAGTGAGGGATGTCCCCATGAAGGCCCTCCAACAGTTTTAGGAACAACACAAGTTGGTATTGGGGGCTCTTGAGACAGAAATATAGGAGTTGCAGGTGTGCACTCCATAGGCTGGTAAAGTGTCCACGAGCCTCGTAGTTGGCACTTCAGATGCTGAGGAAATGTTGCATGCCAGGATTACCAACACAATAGTGCTACTAGATGGAGAACTCATTATAGAGAATGAGGCCGACAGGCTTATGGTCAGCAGTTTGAAAGGGGTTAGATTAAATATGGTCCTGCTTCCTTGGGAGATGATCTATATTTTGTAGGATGGAGTCACTGTGGAACTACGAACTAGGGAGAGTCGCGCTATACAGGTAATGAGTGAGTAGTGCATCAACATTGAGCAGTTGAGCCTACAGAGCAATAAGGTAGTGGAGTAGAACAGCCAAATCATGTAGGTGGTAGAGGAAGCCTATCAAATGACGTAGAGTTGGCCATTCAAGCAGAGGAACTGGTGGATGTGTGCATCCATAAGTTAGCCAAAAGGGTGTGTGACGCAAGAGTAGGAATGGCCAGGGTTCAGCTACAATTGAACCTGCAGATCGAAAAACTACAATTGAAGGCTCATCCTTAAACTTTTTCAGAGGTTAGAGAACAATGTACCACCATGGTCACAGCAATAATGGTGATGGTTGACAGTGCAGTGACAGACTGCATGAATTTGTTCGAATAGTCATTCAAGGTCCTAACCACCTTGTAGGATGACCCGAATGTGGAGTGCCTAGAGAGAGAGGCACACGAGCTGCAATAGATATACGATGAGGTAAAAGGGACCACGTAGACTATTACCCTAACATAAAGGCTTGCATGTATGCAGCAGACAAAGGTGTTCAAGGAACAAGTGGATGCTACTGTACATAAGGAGGCGGTCTTGAAAGCGCGCCTACAGCCATGGATCGACGAGGCTTATATAATTACAACCTCCATTGAATTAAAGCTCACACAACTGCAAGGAACTCAAGAGAGGATTTAGGGTAGGAGTTCAAAAACAACGGTCACCAAACAGTGCGTGGAGGAAATCGAGTAGACTACTACTCAGTGTGTTTCCAAACCTGCAGCAATCCAAACAAAGTTGGGAGGTATTCACACTAAGTTCCCCACACCTACAGAATGACTAGAGGGCAAGTCATGACGTTTGCATTGGGGGCCTGTTGGCCGCAGGATCCCCCAAGGGTAGTGTTGGGGCCTAGAGCACAGATTTTGGTCCAATTTTGTAATTCCAATGTAAAGACTCCACATTTTTTGGGCGCGGAGTGTGTAGTTGTTAAAGAGTCATAGGCTTGTCTACCCTTATTTTCATAATGTAATGTTGGCTATAGAAGATCCACCCATGGTTTGCAGACGATGGGATTATGTAAATAGAGTGAAGCTCTAAGAAAATAAGGACATACAATATCTAAGATCGAATAATGAATATGTATGCGAGATAGTTCTGAAGTGTAAATCGAAGTTTTGGGTCATAGCATAGGTAGAGGCTTTTCAGTTGAGTGTGTAGAAGCCTAGTAATCCGCAGCTGAGTTCGCAGACCCCTGCAACTGAGTGTGAAAGGCAAGTCGAGTATGTAATAATCTAGAAGTATTTATAAAGAGAAGTTTCTATCATTTCTACATCTTGATTTCCTTTTTATGCATCTGTTATATTGGGCAAGAGTTTCACTTCTAATGCTTATATGATATATAAATGTGTATAACTGTATTGGTTAAGTGAATGCAATTTGGAACATCTATTTACACAAAGATAATCAATATTTGTCAATAATATAAGTAAGGTACTTAGTCTAGTTTTGGAAATATAATAGTTCACTACCATATCAGCGCAAAAGGACTTCAGCCCTTGGTTAGGGCTGTGTGAAAGCTAATTGTAACATATCACAAAGGTACTGAAGGATAGACCAAAGCACGAAGCACCCTATGCAAAGGTAGGTGTAGTTGGAATAAATTGACATCACAACCATCTCAAGGGTGTGGAAACTTGGTTCGAGCATCCCCCCAATACTTCTTCGAGTGAGACTTCAGTCCGTACTCCACGAGCTGATGCCAAAAGGGCCAGTAGTGTATGGATTTGTTTGGCTAACTAACATTGAACCTAGGTCAAGGCCCCTCAAGCCAACAAGATCCCACATTCATGATTGGAATATGGCATGGGGATGAATAGTTAAAGAGAGATTTGGCTCAGCCCTTCTATGGTCGGGTGGAATGTAGAAGTCTCATCTAGGGTTTGGATTTTGCATCATCAATATGAGGTTATTTCTCCCTATATTTCTATGAGTATTATACTAGTTTATATGTGGATCACATGGTTGTGATTTCATTGGTATTTA
Source organism: Pinus taeda (assembly GCA_000404065.3). Classification (NCBI taxonomy): domain Eukaryota; kingdom Viridiplantae; phylum Streptophyta; class Pinopsida; order Pinales; family Pinaceae; genus Pinus; species Pinus taeda. The sequence continues at coordinate 123,613 of APFE031154739.1, forward strand.
TGTTTCTATTATGCTAGTTATGTATATGTTTTATGGCAGTGTCTATATATGTCTCTCGTCATGTTTTTACTTGTAAATGAATGAACAATGTATCTATGACGTAATGGATGAAATGGAAGTCAATGTGTCAAGGTATTGATGCTTCTTAGCAATTCTTAGTTAAGTATGAGACCTGTATGTTCATATTTTTTATTTACACATGAAGATCACATATTCGCGATATGTTTGATGAAATGCTTGTCATGGATATTAGGGATCCAGTCAATTTCTTATTCAAGCACTTGCATTTTTATTGTCATTTCCTTGTTATCTTACCATTCTAAAGGTGTCATTCAATTTTGGTCACTGATATGGGTGTGAAAAGTGTCTCAAATCCTGGGGACATTGGAACAGCATTGATAAAAATAGTCCCTAGACACTGGCATGCCTATATCATGGAAGTGTACAAAGCCTCCTAGATGCTGGCAGGCCTATAGCATGGGAGCTTTCGGGGTTCAAATGGTCCAAAATCTAGGTGGTATTTAGGGGCTAGTTAGCAAAATGGCTAGGTTGATTCTTGAGGTTCCTAATGCTAATGTTGAGTGTATGTATGGTGTGATTCTATTTGTTTCACCTACTTAACATAACTTAGGAGGTCAAATCATATCATAGTGGCCTCTCATCGCATGATTACCCTTGCTAGTCGGTTGCTTGGGTAGATGTGAGAGGAGGGTGTTACAGATTGGTTTGTAGATGTGCCTATAGACCCTCCCATGCTATGGGCATGTAAGCATCCTGAGAGATCTAGACTCTCCCACAAGCATGCATTCCTGTGTCCAGGGACTATTTCTAGCAAACCTGTGCTAGAGTCCGGGGAATTTAAGGCACTTTTCAAGCCTAGAATTCTCGCCACTACCGAAAACTTGTTGTTGCTTCTGGAATCCAGTAAAAACGTGAAGAAAAGACTAATAAACCAAAAACTAACTCCGGAACTAGGCCTAACCATCCCCAACTGGGATTCACATTCTGTCAAATACTTGGCATGAATGAAATCTACAGGTTTAAATAACAAATCTAAGCATAGTGGTCTCATATTTATCTATGATTCGCTATGAGGCATTGTTTCCTTATCACTTTAGCTGCAGTTTCATCAATTAGGCCATAAATACATTGTTCATTCATATACATGTAAAAACATGATGGGAGAAATATATAGCCACTATCATAACACATATTCATAACCAATATAATAACAACATAAATAACAAGGATACAATAGCCATATAATCCACATATAAACCAATAAAATATTCAGAATATAACAAGGGAAAATAACCTCATATTAATGATGAAAAAGCCAATCTGGTATGAGACTACCATGTTCCACTCGACCATAGAATGGTTTAGCCAAATCTCTCTTCAACCATTCACCCGAGTGCCATATTCCAAGCACGAATGTAAGATCTCATAGAACACATCAATCCAATATCATCGAGGGCTTCTAGAGGTCATCCACCTCAACCCATGAAATAGTGATTCCACCTCATGGTCAGACATAAAAAAATCATCATCAGATTGGTCTCTATCTAAGCCTTCCCAGGCTCCAGAGCTTTTATTCCAACCAAGGCTCCAGGACTAGTAACTCAACCCACCAAGGGCTCCAGATCATTTATAAAACCAAGGATACAGGACTAGTAAATCAACCCAAGTTATTACAGGGATCAATATTTTTTGTCCATCCAAGTATCCAAGAACTAATAACTCAACCCAATCTAAGGAAACATGAGATCCAACCAAAACAAAACATAGAAATAAACCCACAATATCCATGGCTATCCTTGAAATGGCAAGGCTAGGCAATCCATTGTCAATCTAGGCAATCCTCCATGCTAGTTACAAATTATGACCAATAAACCACATGCATATACCATGCATGCCAAAAGTAGTGAGGAAAAAACACATGCAACTCGGTACCTGCAAGCCAAATCTATTGTAGTTGTTGATCCTGATGTCCTCTTGCGCTTTCCTGCTCTTCCTTTGCTTTCTTGCTCTAAAAGTCCAAGTATGTCACACCCTCCAAGAGTGCTCCAAGAAAACTCTAAGTGTCCAAGAATATGAGCGAGACATAATAATGAGAGAGCTCCATACCAGAATTGATAAAGGTTTACACTCACCAAGCCTTGCCCACTGGTCCTCATAATATTTTTTATCAATGAGGCCTCTATTTTTCTTCAAATTCCTTCTCACATGCAACATGTTACCGTTTAGCTTCCTTTTCTACTAATTTCCTTTATTTTCATAAATAAATCCCAATAAATGCCTCATGCCTTTCCAAATCCTTTTCCTTTACAAATTTCCTTTAGCCATAATAAACCAAATGAACACCCACTAGGGTGTTTTTCCCACCATTCAAGTTGGAATATGTGTCCCATGATTTTTCTCTTATATATTTTTACATGGATTTTTTAACCATGGTTGTTATAGAATGGGTGTTCAATATACCCCAACCACCCTCTTTGATTGGCCTAGATATGACTTTTCATCTCACCAGGTTGAACTTACCCTTCAAATCAAGCCTTGACCATATGAATTTGGCCATAATGGCATCCAACTCATGGAAAATCTCTATGGGAAACAAAAAAAAATGCATCCAGAATACAGAGGTGTTTGGTGGAACAAATTTGATGAGGGTCAATCTACCTTCAATGGTTAGCCACCTATGAAATCATCTGAGAATTTTCTTTTTGAATCTATCAATCAGCCAGCCCCAGTCCTTATTTCGTTACTTGTTGGGTTTGAGTCGAAAACCAAGGTAAGTAAATCCCTCATTGAGAGTGACAAAAAAAATCACAAGTAGTTGGAAAATATCCTTGCAATGTGGATCCTTTGTGTCATAGGAAATCACTAGCAATTTAGATTTGTTCATGAATAACCCCGGGGCCGCACTAAAGGAGATAATGATGTAGTGTAGAACACATCATTCCTCAATGTTGTTCATGCCACCAAAAAGAAAGTTATTGTTATGAAACCAGCTCAAGAAAAGATAGAAAAGATAGATCAACGCCTTAGAATTCAGCCTCTTCGAGGGGGCAACCTCCTTTACATTACATAAATGAACAATTCTTGGATGAT